>PYUH01004033.1:0-13402 GCA_016808085.1 Suaeda aralocaspica | reverse complement strand
TTTTTTTTTTTTTTTTTTTTTTTTCCGGGTAAATACAAAGCAAAAAGAGAGGTGAGTGGGGTCCATGGAATCTATGTATGTTTACCAGTTACCACAATTGAAATTACCATCAATCCCATCGTCTTCCCTTGTTATGTTAACGTTGCATGTGTTTTTGACTTCACATGTACGTTAGACTCTACGTCTCTTTAGTAGCAATCTAGCAAGCTAGCACAATATATTCAAAAGAAGTACTTTATCAAAATTTAGTTCAATTCATTCTCTATACCAATATACCATTGCATCACGGACATTTTTCTTATCTTTTTAGGTCGTTTCATTGCTAATTCATGCCATGCTAAGAAGGGCTTTGATAGGCTAATTCGTCCCTAATACATGTGGAGGAACAATAAATAACTGGGGTAGGGGATTTACGTATATCCATTTTGAGGTGAAGGTTTTGAACCCACATTAGTTTAGCTGTGGTAACGTAGATGCTACCGCTTTAATTATATTCGGCTTATGTGGAGGAATGAGCTATAGACAAAATTAACCTAAACTTATATAACTGTGGAGGAACGTTAAACTTATACAATCTTCAACATTAGTCTATTTCTCTTATCGATTATCTGTATATGTGTTAATATGCCTCGTACATGTGTCAACCAATATTTCCGTGGCAAAAAATATTAGGGTTCTAAAACAAAACCAAATTAGAGCTTTATAGTAACTGTGCGGTGGGGCTCTTTAAATCCCCTCTAAAACGGCTCTGCCGGCAATAACAATAAGTCGACAACAACACTACTATGCTATGTACACAAGTGATTACTAAGAACAAAATTAGAAGGAAACACACATTTATACACAAGTAAAATAACCCCTTTGATACACGAAAGTGAGAAGTAACGAAGAGTTCCTACTCCTCAAGAGGCCAAGATCGACCTTAAGCATGCTTTTGTTTTTATATATATGTGCACAGTTGCAAAACTGGATGCAAATGGAGTTTCAGCCTTCCAATGACCCATGGAATATAAACCATGATTCATGAAGTCATGACACAATAATCGCATTTCGTTAAGTCACCTCAAAGCTTTTCTATTGCCAAAAGCTATGTGATGTCTAATTGATATTTTATCTACCACAAGTCAACTAATTATCAATCATAATTATCTGTTCGCTCCCAATGATGCACACACCTTTTGTTTCTAACTTGTATACAAAGTGTTTTTAATTATAATTTGGTTTAAATTAGTATAATTTTTTATTTATTTGTTTTATTAGTCATGTAAGATCTTACTCGATTCATTTCAAAGAAATATTAACAAACAAATTTTATATTGTGAAACATTTCAGAATTAAAATGTATCCATTATCCACTATCTAGACAGTTTTCTTGACTGCCTATAATGTTTTTCCTCCTCTGATTCATTGTTAAAGCGTGTTTATACAGCCATATATTGCCTTCATGAATCAATGTGAGTGTTTAGGGTGTAGATTGAGTTGTAGTAGGAATTTTATTTTACTTATATAGTTGATGAATTATCATAATTAGAACTCCCGACAATTTTTCCGAAAACCATACACAAGTGCATTCATAGGGCGTTTAGCAAGTGGATATGGAAATTTAAGGAATACAGGCTGAGAGTGGGAATGAGAATAGATGGGTGAGAATAAAAGAAAAAAATCTCATTTCTATATTTGTTATAGATAGGAAATAGATTTGGGAATAAATTGAGAATAAATTTTGTAATTACTAAAATACCCCTACAAATATTCATCACCTTCATTTTTCATTAATGACATATTTTTTCATTTTGCTTCTACTTTTATTCTCTACCCCCTTCAACACCCCACCCCACCCCACCACCGATTATGCAAACCCCACAAGTAAGGGTGTGCATAATTTGGTCCAGAAAGCAATTTAGACCAGGATTTGGACCGACTCAAACCGGAATTTGGAATGGACCGGACCGGTTCTTGGTCCACTAAAATTCATGATTATGTGTTTTCGGTCCGGTCCAAGACCGAAAAATTCAGGTCTGGATCGGTTGGACCGATTTCCTTGAAACAATTAATATTTGTAGTAAATTATTGTAAAAGTTATATATATATATATATATATATATAGGTTATTTAGCTAAAATACTAAATTTATCTATGTTTTATATATCATTAAAATTTATGTTATACTTAGTGTATATATAAGAGGGAAATATTTTTTTTAATTAAAAAATTAAAAAAACTACAAATTCAGGTCCAAATCGGTCCAAAACAGGTTCGGACCGGAAAAATCAAGTCCGGTCTGGTCTCCGGTCCAAGAAAATCAGAGATTTCGGTTTTCTGGTCTAACCGCTCTTGGACCGGTGCACACCCCTACCCACAAGTACTGAAATGGTGGGAATAACCCACCTAATAATCTCACTCTCATTCCCCAACTTTTCTTCAATTCTCAATCTTAGGAAATTTAGAAGTAATGGGCTAGTGCAACTGTGCGCGCAAGTGTAAAAAGTGAATAGTATTCGAAGGAAATGAGAAAGTTAACTATTCTTAGGACTTGTTCATATTTACTAAAAAACACCGGACTAATTGAAGTTGAATTGAATTGAAAACAATTGAAATGAATTGTTAACGAGAGAAGGAAATTAGAAATTAAAGCGAATTGATTGGAACTGGAAAAAAAACAAGCATTTAGGATTTTCTTCATGTAATAATAAAAATTTCAATAATTTTTAATAAGTTTCAATCCATTAATTTAATATATATATATATATATATATATATATATATATATACACACATTCCAATCTCATCTTAAACCCTATTCTTTTGCAATGAAACATAGCTGATCTGGAATGAATTGAAATGAACAGAATTAAAAGGAGCTGATATGAATTGAATTGAACTGAACTGAAGTGGATTGAAGAAAACTAGTAACTACAACGGAGATGAGTTGAGTTGAACTGAACTGAATAGAGTTGAGCTGAATTGAACCGAATAGAACTAAACTAAACGGAACTGAAGTACCAATAATTTATGTAGGGCCTTATTGCGCATTCAACTTATTTTGATTCAATCCACTCCTGCCTGTCCCAACCTATTCCATTCAATTCTTCTAAAACAATCTTTTTAATCAAATCTAATTCAACTCAATCCCATCTTATCTATTCCAATCCTATAAGTTTTATCCTATTCATTTCCTATTCAATCTCATCTTAATCCGTGAAATAAACACACCCTTAAGACATATAATCTAAGGGTGAACATCGGAACTGGGTATCCAGTATTGGTCCCGATTTGAACCCGGTGGGTAAAGACCGATCCCGGTTGAACTGGGTACCCGGTCATTTTACCTGAATCCGATAATGGCCAATACCCGGCACAACCGGGACCGGTACCGGGTCCAGATCTGGGTACCCGGCCAGTACCGGATCCAGGTAAAATGGCCGGGTACCCGTTTGTTCTCGCCCCTAATATAATCTCATCTTATCCACCTTTTTAGGATTTTTTGACAATGTATTTTGTATGTGAAAAAAAGACTTTTTGTATTACTTTTTTTGTAAATTAAGACTTTATCTAAATTGAAAGTATTAACACCGAGACCTTAAAGTCAATTTTTGGCAAAAAAATTCAAATATAAACGGTTGACCGATTGCATGTGTTGCAGATTTCTAAATACTTATCAGACAAAAGTCAAAATGTGCAACACACTTGACCAATCAAATGTTGACATTTTGACTTTTTGTCGAAAATTGACTTAAAAGGTCTCAATTTTTATACTTTCAGTTTAGATAATGTCTTAATTCACAAAAGATAATACAAAATTTATATTTATATTTCCACAAGTTTTGACATACAAAAGGTCTTATATAATTAACGATCCACCTTTTTATTACTCTAACATGATCCCACTTTTCAACGTATTATTCAACTAATGAATCTTTTTCAATATGTTTAATCTTTATAACTTTTTAACTAGTTGAAATGAATTGTAAATAAACCGAAAAAACAAGGTACGTAACTAGATTTGATATACCAATAAGTTCCTATACTCATCAATTCAATAATGTTTATAACGTTTAGTTGTCGGTAAGATCTAGTAAAATAAAAATAACTAAATTAATGGTTAATCCAACACTTCACAATTTACTAATAACTCTTTTTGAGTCATTATAGGAGTATTACAAATGCTACATATGAGTAGTATAAATAGTGAATGCATGTAATAGTGAACAAACAAAAGAAAGAAGATATAGAAGAATGAAGCAAAAGTCGAAAGGTGGACCAATGAAAGAAAATGTAGGTTTCACGAGATGCCGGGAAAAAAACATAATGTCACATCAACGACATTATTCAGCTTTTTCTTTCTTTCTTTCTCAATATACAAAAAGTTAACAAAAGCAAAGCTTACGTGGAATCTGCTAATTATCTTACTTTGTACCTGCCACCCTCGGCAATGTCAGTCACTCATGGCGGCATTGCCGTTTAAAAAGTTGTACTCTCCTCTAATTTTAGAGGATTATTTTAAAGTAATGGATAAATTAAATTAATCCACCACCTAACAATTTTATTCAGATAGTTTGTAGACCTCATATGGTATACAAAAGAGAGCTACCCCGCATACGATTGAAATACAATTCCCCCAAAACAATGGTAAAATTTGAGAAAACATAAAAAAACAATAATAATTTAAACCTAAGTTAGCCCAAAAAAGAAAAAAAATTAAAAAATAAACCTAAGATCACACATGTATGTTCATCTTTATGCAAAACAACAAATAAAATTAAATTGAGTTACTATTAAGGGTGGGAAATATCTCAGTTGGTTAGAGGTTCTCTCTCGATTTAAGGAGATATTAAGAAATAACACATACCATGATGATAGATTATTTGGTCTTTGATTTTTTGGGGGCTTTGTTCGAAGTTGTACTCTTGAGTTTTGCATTTTCTAAGATGTACCTTATGATATTCAAAATTCTTAATAAAAGCCTTGAATTAACTAATATTAATAAGTTGTGCCATTTGTAGTTAATGGTAAGTTATAAATTTGATTAATTTTGTTTAATTACACTCTTTCAAAGATCCTTAAGATATAAAATTAAGCGTTTTTTTTTTTTTTCAAGATTTCAATTAAAAGGTTAATAAAAAAATGCGAAAAGATTTAATGGAAAGCTAACCAAAAATGGTATAGCTTAGAAAATTATGTTAGTTTAGGGGTACAACTTTGAATTTCGAAAAATATTGAGTACATCTTAAAAAATACAAAAATTCATGGGTACAACATAGAAAGCCCTTTTTTGGCAAATTATTTGTCTTTGTTGACATCAGTTTATGAGGGAAATATCTAATATGCACCCGCAGCATATAACAAATGTTCCCAAGATGATGTTTAGATTTCTACGAGCAATGCTCAACTTTCAATAGACAATATTAAGATTTTTGTTTTTGTTTTGTTTATTTGTTTTCCCTTTTTTTTGGTACATTCATTAGCATCTTACTTATTTGATTCGAATATATAGTATTCCATTTTCCCACACTTTTACTTCATTTATATATTATTGATGGCTCTTGGATGTTTATATATTGTCATTTCAATTATATATATTTCTAACATGCAATTAAATTCGGTGATTTTCTAATTAACAAAATTTGGTTGAAGCGTAATGTTTACTTAGACATGTTCAATTTTTGCAATTCAGTGTTCAGCTTTCAATGAGCTATGTTGAGTACCAATATTACATATTAAAAGTTTTCAAAAATAAAGCAAATAGTTAGATTATAGTTTGGAAAGAAAATATCCAAAGAAAAATTATTAACACTAATTAAAAAAAACTGAACATCAAGAGTGAACTTTGACTATCTGAAGTTTTAAGACAAGAAAACCAATTATGAAACCCTTGAAAAAAGATAATGAATCAAATATAGCCGCTACACCAAAACTAGGCGCAGAGAACCAACAAGACTGGCCAAGTAGATAATTAATTTAGGAATATAGAAACAAAAAAAAAACAGTTGGACGGAGAATGCAATTATTGCATTCTAAGGGCGCAATTGAACAGATTGAGCCAGTTCGAATTGACGTAACATAAAACCTATTAGTCCGAAAGCACCATGAAGAGCAACAAAAATCCACATGCCACCTAATTGACACCAACGGGTAAAATCCCCTTGTGCTTCAAGACCCAAGTATTTACATTATAATTTGGGAAATGAACATCTTGACTGAAATTATGAACACTGATAATATAAAATCGAACATCAAGAGCAAAATTTGGAATGTTGAAAGTTTTAAACAAGATAACATTTATTTACATTAAATTTTGCGCAGGCTCAGCTCGTTTTTAACAATTTAGAGGCCTAGGGCGAAATAATAAATTAGGGCCCTCTATATAATATAAGTACTTTGTATTATGTTACAATTCCAGAATTTTTATTTGCTTAAAATGACTATGTTAACTCATTAAAATTTTGTTCATTTACCCCATTACAAAAGACACTACATAAATGGAATTTCAAAGCCTAATTTTTTTTTCCACCAAAAAATTATACTCTAAATAAAACATAAAACAATAGTAATGAGTTAAGTCACTTGTATTGCCGCTCCATATTCAAAGCCTTACGAACTATGAGAAATGGGTAAAAATAACATCTTGACAAGAATGAACATTCTTACTTTCTACTAAACTACCACTAATAAAATTGAAAATCTTAAACGGCCACCAAAATTTATATATGTTAAATAACTAATTATATCAATGATGGAGCTCATATAGTAATATTAATTCCTTTTGCAATCATTATAGATAAAAAATAAACGTTTTCATGATTTTTTATTTTTTTTTTAAAATTATTTCTAATTATTATCTATTATGGAATTATTGTGAAAAAAATATAAAAACATTTTATTTGCTATAATTTATATTTTGAAAAATAATATAACGTTTTTTTTTGAGAAAAATATAATGTTTTTAAATATTCTTATAATTACTTTGAAATATAATTTGACTAAAATAGATGAAATATAATCATGTACTTGATAGAAATATGGTGGCCGTTTCTCAAACGGCCACCAAAGAATTTCTAAAATGGATGTAAAAAACTTGAAATAAAAAAAAAAATAGCTAGAAGAAGGAAAGATATTGGTAAATGATACACATAAAAAGAGGTGTATTATTATACTACCTCTGTTTTTTATTAGTTGTATGTAACACTTGGGTATCATTTGTGAGATATAAATACATTAAGTGTTGCAACTAATAAAAAATATAGTTACTAGATAAATTGAAGTGATAGCTTGATAAAAATTGGAAATTAAAATTATTGACTATTATACAATAAGGTGGAATATAAATATAAAAAAAGTTAATAGCACTTTACATTTCGCAGCACATACACACTTGCATAAGAGATTCTAGTCAAATTTTGACCCTTATTAAGTGAGAAAAAAAAAGGGGGGACTGTTGGATTTGTGGCATTAAGGGGGCAAAATGCAAGGACCCTTGGTCTTTTTCAACACACCAATTTACCATGCATGCATAAACCAAAACTCCAAAAGTCACAAAATCCCTTATTTCTTTGATCCATAGAAGATTTTTGCTACGTTTATTTACGTACTATGATGCAAATACATTCCAGACTCAACTACTCCAGAGTATACTTACATGTATAGCATATGATTCCATACTATATATTGTTAGTAGAATTAATATATTAGGTGCATGGCTTAATTAGTATTTAGTAGTATGTTACTACTTACTATAGATTAACTTTCTAATGAAATAGTTTGTTATTAGTTGATTATTAGGTTTAATAATTATTCTTTAGGATTTGTTAAATATTAGGTATTTATATTTTATATCTTTTATTTTTATCTTTCATGTATGCCTATAAATAGGTTTAAGTAGTTCATGAATAAAAATCAGTATTTGGGTTTATGAAAAAGTCGATTCCATGTGAATTGAAAGTTTTAGGAGTGAATAATTCAAGTTTCACCCAGAAATCAAAGAAATATTCGTCGGAAGACAACCCAATTGTTTATTGGCCTTGGTTAGGTTTGATAACCTCCATATCCAAGCAACAATTTGATCTTGGTTAGATTAAATTGTTTCATTTCATTTTTTATTTCGTTTTTAACTATAAAATTCCACTCAAATTCAATTTTTAAGACATAACAACAAAAGAAGTTTCTAATTAAAACATGGGTAGTGCTATATATAGCCCTTAGGACTAAGTATAAGCATTCAATATATTTCTATAAATAGTAATAACTTAACAAAAATCACACAAATATCTATATAATTAATGCTTAAATGGAAAAATAATTTCTATTTTAAGCACCTTATTCATAGCTCTTAGTGCTACAAATATCAATTTCCTTCAAAAAATACTAAAGAAAAGATTCTCTAGTTCTTACTTTAGAAATTTCTATAATTATTACACATGGATAAAAATGTGTTCTTGTGAGATTGGATATTTGGATGGAACATTACCAAGGCCCAAGTGTAGTTTAATTTCAATCATCATTGCATCAATAGTTATGTGATGGTATCAGAGGATTAACTCAACTAATAGTTTAAATTAATAGTTTATACCCGCGTAAAAGTTCATTGGGCTTGAAGTGTGGATATAGCATGGGTCTCTTATACTCATGCTTAATAATTCCACTTAAAAGGGAGGGATGGATGAGATTCGAATCCGTGACTTTTGTGTCACACTGACGTTGATACCATATTAGAGGACCAACTCAACCAAAAGCTTAAGTTTATGGCTGAGGATCAGGAATAGTTTATATTCTTTATCAGATAGTATCATGTTTGATTCTTGAACTTTAATTTAATTTGTGCAAATTCAATGTAGAATAGTGAGTTTTTTTTTTTCTTTTTTTTTTTTTCCTATACGTAACTAAGGAGTCAGATTGCTTTAGGCATGTCAATCCCCTAAGGTAATGCAAATCAGATTCGAGAATAAAAATAAGATCAATGAATTAATAGAATTATATTTGCAGGAATATGCATGGCGTTTTCAAGCAGTGCAATTAAAATACCAGTAAAGCAATAAAAACTGCAGTATATTCTCAATCAACCACTATATTATCGATATGTGTCGAAGAAGAAACATTCAGCTGCTTTTGACCATCTTACTACTAGTATTTTTTTGTCCCCGTGTTTTAAGAGCCTCTTAAGAAAATGACATGAGCACTACACGACTCCAATTCTATTGTTCTTTTTATTTTGTACCGCCACCGGTTAATTAATCTCTTTGGTTGATTTTAAAATAAAGGCATATTACTTTGAATTTAAAAATTAAAAATTAATATTATCTATCAATGAAAAAGAATGACATACAATTGGTACACATTCTCATTATAGTTTTCAGTTGATTGTTGTATAAATTTAAAAAAAAAAAATTGACATGAATAATTTGTTATAAAATATTATTATTTTATAATGTCCATTATACCCCTTAGGTATGATCTAGAATGTTCTGGATACTTAGGGATTATTCTACTAGAAACCCAGTTTATGAGTGTATTATATTTGGTACTGAATAAGAAAACAGATCTATCTTTCCCCACAAATATCTCTACTAAGACCTAGTTTTAACACGTTATCAGACACGATTGCTTTACTAAATCAATTAGACCAACAACTTCTCCAGGTACGCATATAGAGCCTTTTCTATCATCTCTACCTTTTTATAATTTCTAGTCTTACTCTAATGCGCATGGATATTGTCATCACTGATTGTTGATGACATGATCTCTAATCATAATGAGCATCAAAGAAAAGCAATAATAATAACTAATCAATCAACCTAATCTATTTGAGTAACACTTATACAAAGTATGTATGGAACTTAAATTTCTCGTATTGTTTTGATGGTGATATCTACATATGATGTATTGGTTATATTACGCTCTTTAATGTCTAAGAGTCGATTCATATTTTTAATAATTGGATGGAATTTCGGTGATACTCATCTTTCTATCTTTACCATTGTAGACACCGAAAATTTATTAAAGTGTCAAATTAAAATAAATAATTTTGAGTTAAATAAAATAAATATTTGCTCAATATAATTAATTTAGCCCTTTAAATTAAATATCCAAATTAATTAAATAATTTGGGTCATAATTACATTATTTGGGCCGACTATATTGTTAGTCCAACTAAAATGTTTATTGGTCCAAAAAGACTACAAAACTTCCAAGTCATCAGAAGAGTCCAAGCCCACTTCTCCGGGTCCAAGATGGAGGTCAAATCTCCTATAAATACCCATCATCACCTAACGGTGAAGGAGGGGGGAGGAAGAGAGAAATTCATTGGAAAAAAAAAAGGTCAATCGAAGACACTCCAAAAAATTTACAAACTCTCTCTGTCAGCAATCAACAAGCATACCAAATTGTGCCGATTGTTCGGGGATACTCAACATACATTCAAGTGACATTGAAGCTAGTCAACCCTCACTCAAATTTGGTTGACGTCAGCAACTGTCAAATTTGATTGACGTCGACAAGTGTCATCCTAGCAGTGGAACAGAATCAGAAGGCTTAGTTTATTTTTTTAAACTGTTTACAGAGATTGTACCTACATTCAAATTAATAAAATTATTTGTTGACTTAATTACTTGTCATTGACTTTGACTTGAAATTTAGTAGCAACAAATTTCTGGCACGCTCGTGGGGACCATCTCTGCTTCTCATCTCTGTTCTGCAAACACTTAAAAAAAAAAATTTTAAGAAATGTCTTCCAACAAGAGCATTTCAAAGTCTGCTGAGAGAAAGAAGTCTGTCAATACTCGACGACAATCAGAAGCCTCGGTGAAGTCATTGGAAATCCTGACAATGGCATATTCACCAGGGGAATGAAAAGAGCTGCAGTCACGTCTGCTGCAGCAAGGACTGCGTGCAGCCGCGGTACCTACCAAAGTTACGCAATAATAGCGTGTTGAGGCTGCTTTGGAGGCACTAACACGTCTTATAGGGCGCGTGAGTCTCCTGTCTTTGGTTCAAACTCTATCACTGAACATACAAGTTCAAGTTCCATTGGTGGACACAACGATTGTCATTGACTCTTTCAAGTCGTCAAGACAAATTGATGTTGAGAAGGAAGAAGACTTAGTCGTTCACACTAGCCCCCTTTATAGTCCAAACATTGTGGTTGAATCTGAAACTGATAGTAGTTCTCCTCTATCATCTCCTTTCAGGCCTTTTGTGCTCAAGGAATCAGGTGAATCATCACAACTGGACACTGCCTCTGTCATGGTGATTCATGAAAACAAAACTATGGAGGAACAACTTGCCGACATGAATGCTCTCATTAGCAAGTTGATAAGAGATGGAGAGGAAAAAGATGCTGAAATTAAGAAGCAAAACGAGCAAATTGCTAAACTGACAAAGAAGATTGGGAAGCAATTGTTGAATCGTCTGAAAGTGACGAGGACGACTCTGAATCTGAGGATAATTCAGACAATGAGAGGGACAAAGCTGGTGATCCACAGAATGCTTTAGTTACTGCTCGACAAATTAAAGAAATGATAGCTGAAGCAATCAAGAATCAAACAAGTGTCAGTGGAAAGGAGGATCATCGTACGTGAAGCCTTATACCAGAGGGATTGATAAGTTGCGCATGCCAGCCGTTTATCAACCACGAAGTTCAATCAATTTGATGTAAGGGCAACCCTAAGCAACATGTCGCACCACTTCGTTGAGACGTGTAACAACGCTGGTACTACCAATGACTTGTTGGTCAAACAATTCGTCCTTCTCTCAAAGGTATTGCCTTTGATTGGTATACTGATCTTTCCCCCAATCAATTGATAGTTGGGAGCAATGGAGGGAGAATTCTTGAATCGGTTTTATAGTACCAGGCGTGTTGTCAGCATGGTTGAGTTGACTGACACTACACAGGAAGGATGAACCGGTCGTTGATACATTAGTCGATTGGCGCGCTCTAAGTCTTGAATGCAAGGACAGACTGACTGAAACTTCTGCCGTAGAGATGTGTATTAATGGAATGGATTGGATTTGCGGTACATTTTCGTGGGAATAATGCCAAAGACATTCCAGGGTTGCAAACGGGCCCATGACATGGAGCTACCATTGCTAGCAAAAATAAAAGTAAAGAAAAATCTGAGCAGAAGGAAAAGAAAGAGTTAGAAAGGGTGAATAAACCTTCCAAAGCTCTGCAAAGAGTCGATGGTGATCACTACCGCTCTTCTTCCTGTCAAAAACTCAGGAAAGGCTAAGGGGAGAAGAAGACTTCTTACCAAGAGTGTACAGAGGCGATAAGCCAACCTTGAAAGAGTTACAAGCAAGAAGTATCCGTTCCCCGACTCAGACTTGCCTGGAATGCTGGATGAGTTACTGGAAAAGAAGATAATTGAGTTGCCTGAATCTAAGGCTGAGGAAATGAATAAAACATCGGATCCAAACTACTGTCAATATCACAGGTTGGTGAGTCACCTATTGAAAGTGTGTGTTACATTGAAGGAGAGGATCATGCGTCTTGCTCAAGAAGGGAAGATTGTGCTTGATCTCGATGAAGCTGTAGGAGACTAACCATGCTGAGTAGTGACATGATGGCCTTCCCTCAGTTGGAATAATACAGTTTGGGTCTCTGGAGCCTGTTTTGCTGCAAATCCAACCATTCCATGTTCAATGTAAAACGGAGACACATGTTGAAAAGTATGTGTCAAACGACGATGACAATGACGAAGGATGGACCCTAGTGACAAGAGGTGTACTAGGAAGCAAATGACTTCAGAGTTGCAACTCCTTACCAAACTAGAGGACCAAAAAGAAATAAAACTGCTAAGCGTTCAAAGAGGGGACTAAAAAGGGTCACAAAACATAAGTGATGCAAGATGAAGTGCTTAAACCAGAATGTTACCTCCTATAACTTTAGAAGAATTCTTTCCCAAGAGTACTTGAATGTTGTTGACTGTCAACACAGTCTCAGTTGAAGTTAAGGAACATGAAAATGAATGAAGAAGAAGAAGAAAAGAAGGATGAACAAGTTAATGAGCATGAGGTGTCACTTAAATAACCCTTCAACATTCGAGTCGTCGACGCGATCCAAAGATATCGGCTATCCTTGATGCTCTCCCACGCGCATGGGATGGAGGGAAATTATTCGTTTGCCAAGAGAAACGTGTAAACAATTGGCTTTGGCACTTCAGCAGCCAGAGCTGTATGCCGACAGGGCGGAAGATGTCAGTGAAGCCAAAGAAAATCCTGACAAATGTGCGTCATGTAATAGCGCATAGTCTTTACTGATGGTGACTTGCTCATGGGATCTAAACCCCACACAACCGTCCGTTATTTATGACAGGATTCGTTCGGGGTCAAAAGGTCGGTCGTATTCTGTAGATGGTGGGTCAGCTGTTAAACATCATGCCTAAGTCCAAATGAATGAATTAGGGATCAC
>PYUH01000575.1:59615-149529 GCA_016808085.1 Suaeda aralocaspica | reverse complement strand
TCTCTCACATCTAGGGTGATAATTGAAATTAGCATTCAGATGTTCGCCAAATCCTGCAGGGAAGCTCGGAGTCGGGCAAGATCCGAACAAGGTGAGCCCTGTTAAGGAGGTCAAACCAAGGACCTATGGAGTCTTTGAGTTTATGTTTGAATCAACTCCAGAAGAATCCTCACCTGATCAACTGCTGTCTGTGATGCAGAACTGTTCTGCTGACTGCAGTTTGCTGGAAGCAGTTAGGATACTGAAGGCTGTTGTTATGTTGAGCAGAAATGCTTCGCTTTTTCTGCTGTTGAAAAAGTCATAAGAGATATCGCAGAAACGAGATGCAGGTCAGGCTGCTGTATATTGTGGCTGACATTTGGGTTTTAGGTTGTTGGATTTTTGGTTTGTTTGTTTTATGTATAGGTTGGTTTGTTTTGAGCTGCCTTGGCTGGATTGATTGAGTTTGGCTAAGGCTGGCTTTCTAGGTTGTATGTTTTTTCCATTTTTGGTAATAAAATTTCTTACAATTTTACCAAAAAATACAAAAAAAATTCATTAATTTATATTAATTGAACTGAATTCGGTTTCAATAAATTGGGTACTAGCTGCGAAATATTATTTGCAGGGAGCGTGGATGATATTAGGAATTAGGAGTGTAATTTCATTTCAGAAAATTATTCAAAAATAAAAAAAAAATCTATTTGCTCCGGTTCTCCAAACAACCGGAGTACNTCAAAAATAAAAAAAAACCTATTTGCTGCGGTTCTCCAAACAACCGGAGTAAATAACTGAACTGAAAATGGAGGGAAAATAGGGTTATTTGCTGCGGTTGTTTAGAGAACCGCAGCAAATACACCTCAGAAAATGGAGGGAAAAAGGGTTATTTGCTGCGGTTGTTTAGAGAACTGCAGCAAATAACCCTTTTTCCCTCCATTTTCTGAGGTGTTATTTGTTGCGGTTCTCTAAACAACCGCAGCAAATAACCCTATTTTTTGCTGCGGTTTAACCGCAGCAAATAAGTTTTTATTATTTGCGGCTGCTATAACTGCTGCGGTTCAAAACCGCAGCAAATAACCGGCAAAAAACCGCAGCAAATCTTGTTTTTTGTACTAGTGAATACACATCTCTACAGCAGAAGTTTCAGTCAGTCTGTCCTTGCATTCAAGACTTAGAGCGCGCCATCGACTAATGTAGTCAATGACCGGTTCATCCTTCCACTGTGTAGTGTCAGTCAACTCAACCATGCTGACAACACGTCTGGTACTATAAAACCGATTCAAGAATTCTCCCTCCATTTACTCCCAACTATCAATTGATTGGGGGGAAAGATCAGTATACCAATCAAAGGCAATACATTTGAGAGAACGAACGAATTGTTTGACTAACAAGTCATTGGTAGTACCAACGTTGTTACACGTCTCAACGAAGTGTGCGACATGTTGCTTAGGGTTGCCCTTACCATCAAATTGATTGAACTTCGGTGGTTGATAACCGGCTGGCATGCGCAACTTATCAATCCTCTTGGTATAAGGCTTCACGTAACGATGATCCTCCTTTCCACTGACACTTGTTTGATTCTTGATTGCTTCAGCTATCATTTCTTTAATTTGTCGAGCAGTAACTAAAGCATTCTTGGGATCACCAGCTTTGTCCTTCTCATTGTCTGAATTATCCTCAGATTCAGAGTCGTCCTCGTCACTTTCAGACGATTCAACAATTTGCTTCCCAATCTTCTTTGTCAGTTTAGCAATTTGCTCGTTTTGCTTCTTAATTTCAGCATCCTTTTCCTCTCCATCTTTTATCAACTTGCTAATGAGAGCATTCATGTCGGCAAGTTGTTCCTCCATGGTTTTGTTTTCATGAATCACCATGACAGAGGCAGTGTCCAGCTGTGATGATTCACCTGATTCCTTGAGCACAAAAGGCCTGAAAGGAGATGATAGAGGAGAACTACTATCAGTTTCAGATTCAACCTCTATGTTTGGGTTGTAAAGGGGACTAGTGTGAACGACTAAGTCTTCTTCCTTGTCAACATCAATTTGTCTTGGCGACTTGAAAGAAGTCAATGACAATCGTTTGTGTCCGGCAATGGAACTTGAACTTGTATGTTCAGTGGTAGAGTTTGAACCAAAGACAGGAGACTCACGCGCCCTATAAGATGTGTTAAGTGCCTCCAAAGCAGCCTCAACAACGCTATTATTGCGTACTTTGGTAGGTACCGCGGCTGCACGCAGACTTGCTGCAGCAGACGTGACTGCAGCTCTTTTCATTCCCCTGGTGAATATGCCACTGTCAGGATTTCCAATGACTTCACCGAGGCTTGCTGATTGTCGTCGAGTATTGACAGACTTCTTTCTCTCAGCAGACTTTGAAATGCTCTTGTTGGAAGACATTTCTTAATTTTTTTTTTAAGTGCTTGAAGAACAGAGATGAGAAGCAGAGATGGTCCCACCGAGCGTGCCAGAAATTTGTTGCTACTAAATTTCAAGTCAAAGTCAACGACAAGTAATTAAGTAAACAAATAATATTTTATTAATAATTTGAATGTAGGTACAATCTCTGTAAACAGTTTATAAAAAATAAACTAAGCCTTCTGATTCTGTTCCACTGCTAGGATGACACTTGTCGACGTCAACCAAATTTGTGTGGGGATTGACCAACTTCAATGTCACTTTGAATGTGTTTGAGTATTTCTGAACAATCGGCACAATTTTGTAGTGCTTGTTGATTGCTGACAGAGAGAGTTTGTAAATTCTTTGGAGTGTCTTCGATTGACCTTTTTTTTTTTAATGAATTTCTCTCCCCCTCCCCTTTGAGGTGATGATGGGTATTTATAGGAGATTTTGACCTCCATCTTGGACCCGGAGAAGTGGGCTTGGACTCTTCTGATGACTTGGAAGTTTTGTAGTCTTTTTGGCCCAATAAACATTTTAGTTGGACTAACAATATAGTCGGCCCAAATAATGTAATTATGACCCAAATTATTTAATTAATTTGGATATTTTAATTTAAAGGGCTAAATTAATTATATTGAGCAAATATTTATTTTATTTAACTCAAAAAATTAATTTATTTTAATTTTGACACTTTAATAAATTTTCGGTGTCTACACTTGTGTTGTGGGTTATTGCTTTGTAATCGCGTAATGCCAAATGATTATGCACTTTTCTTATAACAAGGAAAAATTGATTATGAAGCAAAGTATGAAGAATAAAAAGGCTTGTGAAGTTTATAACTCAGCTCTAATTAATTTTCGAAGTACGAAGAATACAAGTACTTACTTTTCCAACTATATATTCTTCTACATAACTCTAATTAGTACTATCAATTATGGTCAACATTTCATTTCTAGTTACAGTGGCGGAGCCATGTATGGTCCCACTGGGGCACGTGCACCACCCAATGGCGGATCTAGGGCGGGTTTAGTGGATTCAACTGAACCCCTAAAAACCTGGGGAAAAATCTGAAAAAAAAAACTAAGAAAAAACTGAAAAATAATATATACAAAACACGTGCAAAATATAACAGTCGTTCCACTTCAGACTACTTGGTTAAGTTACTTACTTTCCTCACCCAATACCAAGGGTCGAACCTTGCTATCAACTTTTTTTTTTAATCCTTTGAAACTACATCATACTTTTTTAAAAAAAAAAAACTCTACCAAACAAGAACCCTAAATAGTATAGCCCAAAAACTTTCAAAGCTAACCAAAACGACTCCTTCCTCTGAAATTAACAACGACCTCTCTGAACGTGGCAGCGGCGACCTATCCGGCGATAGAAGTCGGTCAAATAATCAATTGCATAATCAACGGTACTAGATCTAAACTTTACTTTATGAACTAATTTGATATAATTCAGAAATTTGTACCGTTAATTTGTTATTTTGAATTGAAGTTTTATAATTTGTAAGACTTATAACTGAGTATTTGAGTATTGGAATTTTTAAGTTTATAATTGACTAATTAAGTATTGAAGTTGATTTGTTGAATACGAAATGGACAAACTTTGCTACTGATTTACTGTTTTAGCGCTTGTTAGTTTACTTCTGACTATGCTGAGTTGTTATACATTGTTTAGTTTGTTACTTGTTTACTTTTGTTTGACTTTTCTTTACTTATTAGTTCTTATATTTTGTTTACTTCTGGGTTCTTATGCTTTGTTAGTTTGTTAGTTACTAGTTTGATTGTTAGTTTAATTTGCTTACTTGTAATTGGTAGTTGTTTAATTTGTTTGTGAACTTGTTTAATTGGAATTCAGGTTATGTTATTACTTCAATGCTTTATTTAATTGGAATAATGAGCTTGTTTAATTGGAATTTATTTATTTGTTTAACTGAAATTTGTATAATTGTAATTTTTCAGGTTGTGTTCTGAACTTCTAAACATGAAAAGTTTAGAATATTTTTGGAGCAAAGCACAAAAATCCTCTCATTCTTCCTCTCCCAACTCAAGACAGCCTGTTATTGAAGAGATTGACGATGAATTAGAGTCCCCCACCTCCACCTCCACCTCCACAACAAAACACTCACCGTGGAGCTAGTTGTTCAAATAGTAATGCTTATGATGTTGATCTTCTACCACATGATCCTGGGAAAAGAACTCCAATCACAAGGTATCCTTATAATGACCAAGATGTTGTGAAGAGAGGATATATTATATTGCCAGAGGACGTTGTGACCCACGCACACATGATTTCCGTCAAAGAGAAATTGGAGGTATGCGTCGCTTTATAGTTGCTTGGTTTGATAAATATGAATGGCTTGAGTATAGTGTTGAAAAAAAGATGCTGCCTTTTGTTTTGTGTGCTACTTGTTCAAAGATAAAACTACTTCCCCGGGGGAAGATGCTTTTGTGAATGAAGGTTTTAAAGGTTGGTACAAAACTGAAAGATTTGATAAACATGTTGGTGGTGTTGCTAGTACTCATAATCAAGCTCAAGAAAAATATGATCCGTACATTAAGCCTGAATCATCTATCATTGAAGCTTTTAGTACATATTATTCAGAAGCTAAAATTTTTTACAAAAGGCGCTTAACTTATTCACTCAAATGTGTGAGATTTCTCTTGAATCAAGGTGTAGCTTGTCGTGGACATGATGAAAGTGAAACTTCTAGGAATAAAGGAAATTTTCTTACACTTTTAAACTGGCTTGTTGAAAATAATGATGAAGTAAAGAAGGTTGTGTTAACAAGTGCTCCTGGAAATTGTCAAATGACTGCCCTTGCTATTCAAAAAGACCTTATTAACTCTTGTGCTAAAGAGACAACTAGGCTACTTATTGAAGAACTTGGTGATGGTTATTTTGGCATATTAGCTGATGAGTCTAGTGATGTGTCCTTAAAGGAACAATTAGCCCTTTGTTTGCGTTATGCGAATAAAAAAGGAAAAGTAATTGAGAGGTTTCTTGGTATTGTTCATATAGAAGATACCACTGCTTTAACGTTAAAAGGTGCAATTGAATCATTACTTATGGAGTATTCATTATGGTTGTCTAGAGTTCGGGGACAAGGTTATGATGGGGCTAGCAATATGAGGGGAGAAATAAATGGTCTTACAACTTTAATAATGGATGAAAATAATTCGGCTTATTATATGCATTGCTTTGCACATCAACTTCAATTAACACTTGTTGTTGTTGCGAAGGATAATAATGATTGTGTTTGGCTCTTTGAACATCTTAGCTTTTTGTTGAATGTGATTGGAGTATCTTGTAAACGTAAAGAAATGATTCGAGAAATTCAAGCTAAAAAGGTAGTGGAGGCATTAGACTTGGATGAAATTGAAAATGGAAAAGGGTTAAATTAAGAGCTTGGTTTAGGTAGGCCTGGTGATACTCGATGGGGATCACATTATAAAACTATTACCAATGTCATATCTTTGTATTATACAATTGTTGATGTCCTTGTTAAGGTTGGAGAAAACAAAATTCAACAGGGAAGATCGTGGAAAGGCTCATGTAGTCATGGATACATTTGAGTAATTTGAGTTCACTTTCATGACACACTTGATGTTAGAAATTTTTGGGTACACATATGCATTATATCAAGCCTTGCAAAGGGGGGATCAAGATATTGTCAATGCTATGTCATTTATTTCACTCACTAAGGGTCGATTACAAAATTTAAGAGATTAAGGATGGGAGGATTTCTTCGATGTAGTTTGTACTTTTTGTATCAAACATAAAGTAGAGTTTCCTAATCTTAATGACACCTAAGTTCCTCGTGGAAGATCTAAACGCTTCTTTGCCAAAGTTACTAATGATCATCGCTTTCGGGTTCAAATGTTTTTAAATGTAATTGATTTACAAATTCAAGAGATTAATAATAGGTTCAATGAGGTAAATATGGAGCTGCTTACATGTATGGATTGCTTGAATCCTGCTAATTCATTTGCTTCTTTTGATAATAAAAAGATGCTTAGACTTGCCGAGTTCTATCCACTTGAGTTCTCACATACTGAAATGGCAAGACTTCGATTTGAACTTGACCTTTTCATTGATGACATGCGAAAATATGAAAGGTTTAGAGAAATGAAGGATCTTGGTGAACTTTCAGCACAGCTAGTTGAGACTAATAAGCATACTAATCATAAACTAGTCTATTTACTTTTACAACTAGTTTTGATCCTTTCGGTAGCCACGACAAGTGTGGAAAGTGTTTTCTCTTCAATGACTTATGTGAAGAACAAATTGCGCAATAGCATGGGTGATCAACTATTACATGATAGTTTGGTCACATTTCTTGAAAGAGATCTATTTTCTCTAGTTTGTGATGATGATGTAATGATTCGTTTTCAAAGTATGAAAACTCGCCGTATCCTATTGTAAGCTCTTTTTAGTAAAATTTGAGCATTTGACTCTTTATGTGTTGTATGTTGACATTCATACTTATGTATTAATGTATTGGACCATCTTATATTGTAGGTTTTTTTTTAATTACATTTTAAACTTATGTTTTTGCGTTATCGTGCATCGGCACAAAACCGAACAACCGATACTATATCCGAATATCCGGACACCCTGTGTATGAACAACTTTGAACCCATATGTTACAATTCTAGGATCCTCCACTGGCCTCACCACTAAAAAAAAAAGAAGTTAATTTTAAAAAAAAAAGAAAAATTCAAACGGTTGAATCTCTGTCTCTGTCTCTCTCATCTCTCACACAAACAAACAAACCCTAAATTCCTAAAAACTCTCCCCTTTCCTCTCTCTCTCTCTCTCTCATCTTTGTCTTCTCATACAAACGGACCGTCGGACCTGGCGAGTGATGACCTGCGGACCACACGGTGACAACATCTTTCTCGGCTCTCGCACGGTGGTGTCGTGGTCCCGTGGTGTCTTCTCTCATCTTTGTCTTCTCTTCTTTGTCACCTTCAATTCGCAAATCGCTGAGGAATGTCGACTGGGAGTGAGGACTGATTCTCTAATTGAAGATTTGAAGATTCTCTAATTTAGTGGCGGTCGACGAAGTGACGAAGGCAAGAGCACCACTCGCACGACTGCTGGTCTGCTGCTAGCCGGAGTCGCCGATTTGGCGTCGGCCCGTCGCCCATCAGTCGCATCAAGGTAATAATTCTTCATTCCATTTTTGTTTCATTTTTTTTCCATTTTAGAGTTTATAAAAATATTTGATTTTAGATTTTTGTTTATTGTTTGATTTTAACTAAATTAGTTTTATTTTTGTTTTTGAATTAGATATTTAGATTAGTTTAACTAATTTTAGTTTTGTTTAATTGTGTTGTTGTTTACTTGATTTTTCAGATTAGTTTCATTTGTTTCTAATTAATTTAGATATTCAAAAATTAAGAAAATCAGATTATTAGAAATTCATAATAATAATAATATTAGAGATTTAAGAGTATAAGAATATTAATTAGTTTTGAGTGTGTTTAATTAATGTCAGTTATTTTAGAGTATAAGAATATGAGAATTAACATTGATTGAATATTTGTATAAGAAATTGAATGTGTTAAATTGGATCAATTTTAGTTGTTGGATTGTTTCTTGTTTTTTCATAGTTTCAAATTTAATTCATTGGAATTGAGTAATTGATGTTATGTGTTGCTATTTGATTCATATGATTTGTATACTTTAAAAAAAATTCAGATTTAATTGGATAAATTCAGTTTTTAAAGTACTATTTGTTTGTTATAATTGGTATAATTTTTAAATTGAAATCAACTATCTCGGGAAAAAGTTTATATCGATCAATAAATGATAGTGACCCACCATATCACTGATCCTGGCTTCGCTACTATCTAGTTATATCCAAATAGCTCATCGCATCTTGTAAAACCCCACATTTTCATGTATTTTAAGGAAGTATTTTTGTATTTTATACGAGTAATTTTAATATTTTTATTGAAAAATTATGTTTAATAAGAATATTAAATGGAAAAAAATAATAATAATACAAAATAAGCTTTAATTAAAAATAATTATTTGTGTTTATAAACAATATTTTATGTTTTATAAAATATTTTAAATGACTTCTAAAAATAGAATTTTCAAGAGTTTCCTAATTTATTTTGAAGCAAGGCCTAAATGTAATTTCCACTCTTTAGGATAAGTATGGGCTTTTCCAAATCCTACTTTGGGGCCTATAAATACCCTTTAAAACCCAAATTTCCAGGTTTCATCGGCAGTTTATTATATGCTCCCGGGAGCACAAACCATTTTGTGCTCCCGGGTGCGTGGCTTGCACGTGCTGCGTGTGAGACTACTACATGCGCATCGTTTGGTTTTTTTTTTAATAAAAAACCAAAACATTTTTTTTTTAAATTTTGAAATATACTTCTTTTTAATTATATCAACCTTACTTTCTCTCTCTACATGTTTCAACTTCCTACTCACAAAATATTTCAAATTTTACAGTTTCTTCATTTTTTTTACTAAATATTTCAAATTTGGTGTTAAATTCTGTTTTTTGAAGTTAGTTTGCAATGGCGAAGAAGAAAAATGACGAAGAATTGTAAGTTTTCTGTATTTTTGTGAGTTTTTTTGGTAATTTTTGTTGTATATTAGCGATTTTGGTTGAATTTTTGTTTGCATGTTGTTTTTTAGTAATGTAAGTATTTTTTAAAGCGAAAATGACGTTGCGAAGTGATTTTTGTTTTGTTTTTGTTATAATTTTGTGATTTATGTTCGTTTTCTAGGGTTTTTAAATTAATTTGTTGATTTTGTTTGTAGATCTTCAAGTGATGAAACTTTGATTGATATGATGAATACTAAGCAGTCGAAGAAAGGAAAAGAAGTTGTTGATTCTCCAACTTTAATTGTGCAAAGAGTTTTGGAGGAAATGAAACGAAATGAAGAAGAGGAGTATGTTGAAATTTCAGTTTTTTAGTATAATATTTAGTGTTATTGAGTATGAGCTGTTAATATTCAAAATATAAAGAGGTAATATTCATATTTTGTGCATGATATTCGTTTTATTATTTTGGTTATTGATTTTGCTGTTTATAGTTGTAATATTCACTATATATCATGGCTATATTCTATTGCTAAACTGTAATATTCATATTTTTATGCATCATATTCATTGTCTTTTGTATACTTAATTTTGCTAGTTATGATTGTAATATGCAGTAGATTGTTTGTTATATTCAATTTTATAGAGTAATATTCACATTTGTTTTAGCTATCTCCATTATGTTGTTTTTTATTGACTTTAATCATTAGTAATTACATGTTTTTATTGATATTAGTAGTTTTTATTATATTCATGTTATGAGTTTTCGAAGTTTTATTTAGTAGTTACATATATTTCAGACGAAAGTCAAACTTGATTATCAAAATAAAATTGAATAGGGACCCCAAGGATGGAACTACCGGGTATATTTTGGCGTTATCATTTAGTTTGCATTTTGAGATTATTTGTTTNTATTATTTTTTTTTTTTTTTTTTTTTTTTTTTTTTTTTTTTTTTTTTTTTTTTTTTTTTTTTTTTTTTTTTTTTTTTTTTTTTTTTGGAATTTTAATAAGAATGAATTCAGTTTTTTCTTAATCAGTGTTTATAATATTGTTATAGGAAACGGAAAGCTGAGGAAGAAGGTAACAAGGAACTTTCTTCATCAAAAGTTTCTGAAGGTAGTATTATTCCTTCTGAACCTCCAAATTATGGTGTTAAAAGGAAGCATTTAGGAACTAAAAAGGTGTTACAGAAGCGAGTCAAGCGTGAAGTTCATCTTGATATTTTAGAAAAGAAAATAAAAGTAGTAGACTCTTCAAAATCTACTTCACAGTTGAGTAAGAGTCCTCTTGCTTCTGTCAAGAAGGTACCAAACAAGCCTAAAATGATTTTACCTAGTGAAAAAGTTTCTAAAGCTGTTGAAAAAGTTTCTAATCCTGCTGTGAAATCGGAAGTTCCTGATGTTAAAAATAAGGCTAGTGGTGGTACAAAAAAAGGCCAAGCTACTGATAAAGGAAAGGAGATAGTGGTAATATTCTCTTTTTAATTAGTAATATTCATTTTGTATTTCTATTATATTTCATGTTTTGATATCTAAAGTTTTTAATATTCATTTATTTGAGTTTAATATTTATTTCATTGTAAGTAATATTCATTATCTCTTTGTATAATATTTATGTTTGAGGTTGGTAAAGAGAAAGTTCCTGTGGGTAAACAATCTGCCAAAGTTAGAGGTGGTGAAAGAAAATTTTATGATTTTGTTCAGTGTCTTACTGCAGAACAAAAGAAAGCTATTGA
Source organism: Suaeda aralocaspica (assembly GCA_016808085.1). Classification (NCBI taxonomy): domain Eukaryota; kingdom Viridiplantae; phylum Streptophyta; class Magnoliopsida; order Caryophyllales; family Amaranthaceae; genus Suaeda; species Suaeda aralocaspica. The sequence goes on along the minus strand of PYUH01000575.1, from coordinate 138,838 downwards.
ACCAACTGGGTTTGGTCCATTGTTATCTTTGAGTGTTGCTGATTCTCCTCATCCCAAGTTTGATTATGATTTGGTTTGTTCTTATGATAATGATAGTTGTAGCTTTATATTGCCTTTAGGGAATAAGATTGAAGTTTGTGAAGATGATGTTGAATTGGATTATGGGCTTCCTAGGGGTGAAATTTCTATTATAGAACCTCAATGGACAATGTACACTAAAGAGATCAAGGACTTTTTAGGAGATTGGAGACAATTTTGGGGTTTGGAGCATCATAAGGGTAGTCCTACGCTTAATACAATGCTTAGTTTTTATTCTGGTGAAAATAAAGACACTTTTGCTAATGAGACATTTGTTACAAACTTTATTGTGATTGTTGTTAACTGCTTGTTGTCTTCTAAGACTTGCTCGAATGTGAATTTTACATTTCTTAATTCGATGATGGATTTGCAAATCGTTCCACACTTGGATTGGTGCAAGTTTACATTTCATCATCTGAATGATGCTATTAGTGACTTCAAAGCACATAAGACTTACTTTAAAGGGCCACTATCTTTCTTAAAAGTATGTTTTGTTTCCTTGTTTGTTACATTTGTTATATTATTAGTAATATTCATCATATGATTTCTAATATTCATTCTATTATTAGTAATATTCATTATATTATTAGTAATATTCATTTTTCAATTATGTTATATACATCTATGCTTCTTATTTCTTTTCTGTTTTTGTATTTGTTTTTCTAATTTTTATTTATTTATTGCAGCTGTGTTATTTTGATAGAGTTAAGAGACGTGGGGTCGTTCAGCCAAGAACCTTCCCATTGGTTAAAGCATGGACAAGCTCCATGATTTCTAAACGATCTACTCTCGAAGAATATGATGGGTTTGGTAGAGGTGCTGTGCTAAGTAGGATATCTAAGCATGATAATGATGGTCATGAAAAGGCCAAGCTTCCTACTGAGAAAGTTAATGTTGAGAAGTCGAAGCTTCCTGGAGAGAAAGCTAATATTTCTGATAAAGCTGATTATGAGAAGTCCAAATCTGCTTCTGCGAAGATGTTGGTGATAAAGATGATAAAAGTATTGATAAGAGATTGAAGGTAATTTTCATATATGTTATATTCGTTTTTTAATATGTAATATTCATTTTTTTAATGTAATATTTATATCTTTATATGTAATATTCTTTATTTTTAATGCTCTGTTTTGCAGGTTGTCATGAGTGAATTTCTTGGCGAGTTGAAGGCTGTACCTCCTCATATAACTAAGATTGGTCCATTGATTGAAGAAGTTGATGATCTAGTGCCTGATAACTCATTAACCAAACAAGCTATTGATTTTATGAATGAGAGGGTTAAAGAAGGAGTTAGAATACATTCATTGTTGAGTCAAAGCCAAGAAGTGTATGAAAGTCATAGTGTCCTTGAAGAGGTGGAGGAAATAGAGAGATTTTCATAGGAAACTTAGGAGGAAATATAGGGGTATTTATGTTGTTGAGAAGAATGATATTGATTCTTCTAATCTTTTTTATATTGGTTTAAGATACAAGACTCCTCCATTGTCATCTCAAGAACCATTTACCCCAATTTCTCCTGTGAATACTCCTTCTACTATTAATGCTCTTCTATCTTTGAAGCCACCTGTCGTTAAGAATACTTCTGATGTGATGAAGTTGTATGAGGAGGAAGATCAAGAAGCTGTGATAAAAAGTAAGGAAAGTGATGAGTTGAAGAATAAAGATGTTGATGACCAAGTTGAAGGTGTTGAGGAGGAAAAAACTGAAATTGAAGAGTATGTACTATTTGTTTTTATTTTGTATGAGTAATATTCATGTTTCAGTTAGTAATATTCATTCTTTAATTAGTAATATTCATTGTTTAGTTACTAATATTCGTTGTTTAGTTACTAATATTCGTTGTCTGTTATAGGGATTTTGGTCGCCCTAAGAGTTCCCATCAAGTTCCTGTTAAGTTTGGATCACCTTTCATGATTATATTCAATGATTTGTTTAAAAATTTGGAGACCATGCAATCTTTAATTTCAGATTATGCATTTAGTGATGGAGATCCTGTGTAAGTTTTTATTTTTAATATTTATTCAACATTTTATATGTAATATTTTTTTTCAATGTATAATATTTAATTGTTTTGATATAATATTTATTTCTGTCAATTTCAGTGAACCTCTTTACTTTGATGGTGAAAATAGCATCAATAGGTCTGAGATGCATACCATGACTGCTTCTGAGAAAGTTATGAATTGTGTCATTGATTCTTGGATTAAGTGTTTGAATGTTTGATTGAAGAGTGAAAAAGAGAAGCCAAAAGATAAAGTTTACTTTTCCTTAACTCCTGTGGTATGTAACATTTGTTCATAATTTTGTTTTATTGTTATGCTAATTTGTATTGATGTTATTATCATTTTTTTTGTTTTTTGTTTTTTGTAGTTGTTGTATTGTTCAAATGAGATTCTTAAATCTGATGTTAGTGATGAAACCAAATTGGAAGCTTCTATCAATAAAATGAAAGATGAGTTGAAGATGTATAAAAACAAGAATCTTTCTGCTGTTAAAAAGGTTAGTATAATCAGTTTTATTTTATATAATATTCATTTTGTTATACATAATATTCACTCTTTTGCTGTTATTATTTTTCCCAGTTCTATTTCCCCATTTGGTGTGCAGAGCACTTGTATTTCATGTGTGTTTGCATAGATGACTTTGCTATCAAAATTTTTGACAATAGAAAATTGGTAAAAGGTGTGTCTGTGAAGCACAAATATGGTGACATACCTTCCAAAGTGGTAACATTCTTTTTTTTTTTTCCTTCATAATATTCACTTAGCTTTTATATGTTATTCAACTTTAGTAATGTAATATTCTTTTGTATTTGTAGCTTTTTATGCTTGCTGAAATTATGAAATGCAAGGGTGGAGTTGAGTATAGCAACTCAATAGTAAAGTTTAATGTAAAATTGGTAACAATGAGTTGGAGAAACAGAACTGATGTTGTCAACTGTGGAGTTTATTTGATGCATCACATTGAGAAATATGATGGGGAAGATCAAGATTTTGATTGTGATTTCAGATTCATTGATGTTGTAAGTTTTTAACTTATATTCATTTTTTCAATATTTAATGTTTAATTTATTGTGCATAATATTTTCTTTGTTTTTCATTGTATTTCAGGAAGAGGCTTTGTTGAAGTTGAGAGGTGCGGATTTGTTTTGAACTTCTATTACATAGAGACAATAAATACAAGTCTGATGTGATGGTTAAAGCAAGGAAAAAACAATTATCTAGTTTGAAAAGTATGATGTATGTAGTTTTAATTTGAATGATATTTCTCTAATCATTTGATCTAGGTATTGGTTTTAGCTTGATTTAAAAATTTGGTCATTGATCTAGTTATATAATATTAGATTTTAAGTACATATTTGATTGAAAAAGATGATGGTTGTATACTTGTATTATTTTGTGATTGACATATTTAGTTTTATATATATGTTAAAAACAAATTTGCATATAATACAATGTGGTATTCAACTGATGTAATCTAATATTTGCTGGATTATATGTACTATTCAAATTTTAGGTTATTATTATTTTAAAGATTATGCAAGTATTTGAACAAAAGTGTAACATTGAAACTTGAACATAGATTTTTTATAATAGTGTAAGATTCATTGATGTTGTTTCTATAGGAACACTGCAAGAGGGGGGTGAATTGCTGTGTGGAACTTGTATGCGGAATTTAAACAAATTTAAACGAATTAAAGAGTACGAGTGATATATTTATGAGAAAAACTTCCTTGGCCCTAAGGAAGAAAACTCCACTTCTATTATAGGCCTGTAACAGCTATTACAACCTAAATTCTCTAATTTCCCTCGTCAGTTCCTGTAGGAACTTGATTCTCAATTCTCACTCTTTATCTCTCGCTTCTCTTTCTCTTTTTCTCCAATCTTCTCTAGTTCTCACACTTCTCTTTTTCTCACTAATTACAACTCAATTCTGACTCTAATACATTGAAAAGACCTTTTAAACTGGACTGGAACAACAACATCAAAACATGTACTCGTTAAATACTCAATGTGTTCTCTGATGTTCTTCACTTCTTCTTCTGAATTTCTTGGAGTATTTATAGAATGGTTCTGGCTTGTAATCTTCAGTCTTCAACCACGTTCTTTGCTCATCCACAACTCCATGATTTCTTCCACTATCCCAAGTATGTAGACCAGGAGAATAGGCCTTTTGACTTGACTAATTTAACCGCTTTATTCTTGCCCATGAACCCATGACTTTATTCCTACAATCTAGGATGCTTAACAACTTTTCTTGACTTGTTAAAAACCCTAGATGCCGTTTTTATTCTTCAGCAAAATCAGCCCAATAAATTAACCTAGACCACTTCGTAGGATAGATTCGTAACTTGCTTTTAGGTTTGATGTTCCAATCTGATTTGAGACTCCAATGTAATTACTAAGTTCCTAGAAGATTATGCTTATAATCTTCTTGGAAATTCTCTTCTCTTTACCAAGACACTTCATGTGGATGTCTTGACTTTGTTCGCCTGTTCCTGTAGGAACAGATCTATTCTCGCAGCTTGTTCCTACATAACTGTGTTACCAAGGAACTTCTTTTCTTTCTTCTGTGTTCCTTTGCAATATTCTGCCTAGGAACTTCTCCATGAACTTGGTTGTTTAGCTTGTTACGTTCCTTCAATATTGCTCCAAGTTCCTTACACTTTGAACCTGTGAAATCTCATAGGAACTCAAAGTATATATTAGTTAAGCTTGTTTGTGTTAGTCATCATCAAAACTTTACTCTCAATTCATGAGTCAACAATTTCCCCCTTTTTGATGATGACAAACCAAGGCAAACAAGCGTAGAAAAAGATAAACATATAAAGAAACATATTTTGATTTTGATTTTCTGATTTAAGTTAAATATACACTAAGCAAAAACTATGACTAGGATTATATACAAGTATATACATAGGAACTTTAACTTTGCAGGTTTTTAATAGAGTGTGATAGAGTGAGAGAGAATTAGGATTCAGATTTGATTTTATTATGCAATGTATGTTGCCGTTCTCTTCCCCCTTTTGGCATCATCAAAATTTAGAACTATGTTCCCTGAGAAACTGACCATCACAGCACCATTATTTCATATAATGGTAGAGACCCCAATGTTGGAATATTAATACGTAGCTCAGCAGCAATCTAGCAATATTAGCCATCAAGATGCATCTAAAGAATCAAGTTTAGAAGTATGACTGATACGTTCAAAAATATAAAATAAAGCAAGAAAAAAATTCACTACCCATAACTAATAAGAGTTTTATTAAAACAAAGAAAAGAGAAACAACGAAAACAAAAGAAAAAGAAAATAAAAAGAAATCCAGAACAAAAGTACAACCACATCGAATAATGTTAAATAAGGAGAGTGCAATGAAGAAGGAATGGGTCATATTGGGCTTAAGAGGCAGGGATGATGCTTAGAGGAACAGGGTCAGCTGAGGTTTCGTCAGGAACTGAGGTAGGGGCTGTGTCCATAGGAACTGAAGTGCTGGGAACTTCGTCTTCTGGTGCATCTTCTTCAACGTGAGTTCCTCCTTCGCCTTCAGCAGCAGCAGTTTCAGCAGGTGTTGATGGAGTTCCTTTCGCACTTTTAAGCTCTGCAAGGCATGCCATTACTTCTGCATGCTTCTTGTCGCAAGACAACATAAACGAACTCAAGGCCTGTCTCATCATAAAGACTTGACCTTCAACATCCTGCAATTTCTCCTGCAGTTTCTTGAGGAACTGTTCCAACTGCTCTGTCTTCCCAGGGACTAGAACCTCAATCTCAGTAGTTTTAAACCCCTCAGTATCAAGATCAATTTTAGGTGGCTCACTCTCAGACTTGCTAAGGAGTCTCCTACTCTTCCTCACTTTTGATCTCTCTTCTTCCTCCCTCTTATTTTTCTCTTCTAACTTCAAAATCTCAGTGTACCACTGAGTTTGTCCTTTTAAAACACCCAAATTCAGTCCATTCATAAGAGTAACATGAATGTACTGATCCTTCTTCATTCCAACCTTCCCATATCCCTCTAATGGTACATTAAAGCTGTTGAAAATTTTGGTCAGTAAAGTTCCATAACCAACTTTCAATCCACTTGGAACTGTGTGATCCAAGTGAGATATCATCAAGCTTGGGAAATTTACTTGCACATTGAACAAAAGACAATAAATAACCGCACAATCCAATAAGTTAGCTTCATTCCTCTTCTGTGTTCGTGGGAACACAGTTCTCCTAACAACATTAAACATTAATTTTCCAAGAGGCGAGAGTGAATTATGATCAATTTTGTTCACTCCCTTCTTCCCTCCTAATTCTGTCAAAATCTCATCTTTATTTACTTTCCCAATCTTCAAATTATATCTCCCTTTAAAGTAATTATCATAACCCTCATTTGGAACCTCAAATAACTTAGCCAAATAATCAGCATCAAACGAAATCTCAACATCATTCACGGAACTGGTGATAGTTCCTTTAGCAAATCCATAGTTTTCACAGAATTCGTGGATTGCTCTAGGATACGTATCATCAATTCCATGTTCACTTAGTAATTTAATCCACCCCTGATTGTCTATAACATCTAATAATTCCACATAACCCACCGAACTACACCAATCTAAGTCTAAAAACAAACCCGGAACATACTTACTTGCTTCAACCTCCGTCGTTTTTCCAGAGTCGTCACCAACATCAATGTCTTCTTCCTCATCCATTGGTTCGACTTCGTCCCTTTGTCGTTTTCTCTCAGTCATGGAGGAACTAGGTTTGGGTTCAGATTTGTCAGTGGTTTTTTCGGTTGGTCGCTTTTTGGTTGTGGGGGTTTGGATTTCAGTGTCAATGGAAGATGAGTGTTGAGTATCCATGGTTAGGTTTTTGAGTTTTTGGGGGTTATGAAGAGTGAGAAAGTGAAAGTGAAAGAAAGAGAAAGGGTTTTGACGGTTGAGAATGAGATGTGATGTGAATATTGGGTTGATTAGATGGGTATTTAAGGGAAAAGTGGTGCATGTGAGTGGGATAATAAATTTGGTATATTTTGCAAATTCCTTCTAAATTCATTCTCCCTATTTACGTGTAATTGGTAGCAAAATTTTGTTCATGGAATGTAAAAATTAAAAATAAATATATACATCCTATAGGGTAGGAATATGAAACAATCATAAACAAAAATTAATTTCTGGAAATTAATTTATGAGGAAAAAATAAAATTAAGGAAAAAATATTTTATGTGAAAAGGAGGAACGTATCGCATACCATCTAATTAATCATCTTTAGACAAGCAATCATGACACTAAGGATAATATTGATAGACATTTGCGATTTATATTAAAGTTCCTGTGGGAACATGCTTTCGCACAAGATTTGTGATGAGAAGTGCACATAGGAACTGTGTTATAAATAATGACGTACCTGGAGGAACTTCATGGCTTTTGTTGCACTTTTATCAATCCGAGTTCCATCCTCATCTTCTCATATCTTTCTCTATTTAATGGCTTTGTTAAGATGTCTGCAATTTGATTTTCTGTTTGACAAAACTCAAGCTTTATCAAACCTTTTTCTACATTATCCTTTAGAAAATGATGACGAATATGAATGTGTTTAACACGTGAGTGGTGAACTGGATCTTTAGAAATACATATAGCACTAGTATTATCACAAAAAATAGGAATGCAATCATAGATAATACCAAAATCCCTTAGTTGTTGTTTTATCCAAAGCACTTGGGAACAACATGCAGCGGCAGCTACATATTCTGCTTCAGCAGTGGATAAAGCAACTGTGTTTTGCTTCTTGGAACTCCAAGAAACTAAACATGTTCCAAGGAACTGAACCATACCTGATGTGCTTTTTCTATTTACCAAGTCACCTGCGTAATCTGCATCTGCAAATCCTGTTAACTCAAATGTGTCACAGTGAGGATAGTATAAGGATAGGTCATCAGTTCCTTTCAAATATCTCAATATCCTCTTTACAGCAGTTAAGTGTGATTCCTTTGGATTTGCTTGGAACCTAGCACAAACACCAACACTGTAAGCAATATCTGGTCTACTAGCAGTTAGGTACAATAAGGAACCTATCATGCCTCTATATAACTTTTGATCCACACTTGTTCCACTGGGATCCTCATCCAATCTGGAGTTTGTTCCCATAGGAGTATGGTTTGTTTTTGATGTTCCCATGCCATATTTCTTGAGAAGTTCCTTTATGTATTTCTGTTGGTGAATGTAAGTTCCTTTTTCAGTTTGTTTGATTTGCAAGCCGAGAAAGAAATTTAACTCACCCATTAAGCTCATTTCAAATTCCCTGCTCATAAAATTAGCAAATTCTTGACACAAGGATTCGTTAGTAGCACCAAATATTATATCATCAACATAAACCTGAACAATGAGAAAATCAGTTCCTTTGGATTTTATAAACAAAGTTTTATCAACTTTTCCTCTTTTAAGACCATTTTCCAAAAGAAACTTTGACAACCTCTCATACCACGCTCTAGGAGCTTGCTTCAACCCATAAAGAGCCTTATCAAGCTTATAGACATGATTTGGAAATTTAGGATTTTCAAAACCAGGAGGTTGTTCCACAAAAACATCTTCATTAAGAAAACCATTTAAGAAAGCACATTTAACATCCATTTGATATAATTTGAAACCCATAAAAGAAGCAATAGCAATTAGGATTCTAATAGCTTCTAACCTGGCAACTGGAGCAAAAGTTTCTTCAAAATCAATTCCTTCTTGTTGATTGTAACCTTTAACTACTAATCTGGCCTTGTTCCTAATGATAGTGCCGTATTCATCTAGCTTGTTCCTGAACACCCATTTTAGTCCAATTACCTTTTGGTGTTCCGGTTGAGTCACAAGGTGCCACACCTTGTTTCTTTCAAATTGATTCAGCTCATCTTGCATTGCTTGGATCCAATCAACATCCTCAAGTGCTTCTATATGATTGCGAGGTTCCATGATGGACAAGAATGCATTAAAGGCACAGAAGTTCCTTACTTGAGATCTGGTCTGAGTTCCCTTCGTAATATCACCAATAATTAGATCCATTGGATGAGACTTTTGGTGTTTCCAAGGTTTTGGCTGGAAGTCTCTGATGGGAACTACTGTCTCTCCAGTTTCTCTAGGAACTTCTTCTGGATCAGTGATGTTTTCTTCATGTTCAATGTTGTGTGGGACTTCATTCACTGTTCCTTCAGGAACTGCCTCGTTCTGTCCTTCAGTGTGGAACTGATCTTCAGGAACTCTTGCTTGTTCCTTGTTGGATGTTAAGTTTTCTTCATCTGGATCTCTTCTAACCAGCCCTATTTCAAAGTCCTCATGTTCCTGCAAAATGTTAGTATCTACACTATTTACATTATAGTTAGTTTCATCAAAAATAATATGTACACTTTCCTCGACACTTAATGTTCTCTTGTTGTAAACTCTATAGGCCTTACTATTAGAGGCATACCCTAGGAACACAGCTTCATCACTTCTTTCATCAAATTTCCCTAAGTTCCTTTTATCATTATTATGGACAAAACACTTACACCCAAATGTTCTAAGGTGAGATACATTAGGTTTTCGTCCTCTAAATAATTCATAGGGAGTTTTATTAGTGATGGGTCTAATCATGACTCTATTTATTATATAACATGCTGTATTCACTGCTTCTGCCCAGAAGTTCCTTGGAAGTCCACTTGCTATGAGCATTGTTCTTGCCATGTCTTCTAAGGTTCTGTTTTTCCTTTCCACAACACCATTTTGTTGAGGTGTTCTTGGAGCGGAAAAATTGTGATCCATGCCATGTTCCCTGCAAAACTCATCAAACTTGTAATTTTCAAATTCCTTTCCATGATCGGATCTCAAATGAATAAGTTGACAACCACTAGATTTTTGAACCTTCTTAGCAAAGCATGTAAATTCATCAAATGTTTCATCTTTACTATGAAGGAACATTGTCCATGTATATCTAGAATAATCATCAACTATGACCAAGACATATAGCTTACTACTTCTACTTTGGACTCTCATGGGTCCACACAAATCCATATGGATAAGTTCCAATGGTCTTGTGGTGCTTACAAGCTTTTTACTTTTAAAAGAATTTCGTACATGCTTGCCTCTAGCACATGCATTACAAACTTTGTCACAGAGGAACTTGACATTAGGTAAACCAACAACAAGTTCCTTTGACCTAAGTTTATCAAGCAAGTGAAGACTAGCATGACCCACACGTTTGTGCCAAAGTAGAGGATCATCCTCAATCACACTTAAACAAGAAAATGTGCATTTGGGAACTTTAAGTAAATCAACCACGTAGGTGTTCCCTTTGCGTCTTCCTTCAAGTACAACTTGATTAGTGTGATTGTTGATGATTTGACAATGCTCATTAGTGAAGCAAACAGAATTCCCTTTATCACAGAATTGGGAAATGCTAAGTAAGTTATGTTTAAGACCATCAACAAGAAAAACATTATCAATTGCATGGGAACTTGACTTTCCAACCTTACCTAGGGCAACTATGTTACCCTTCTGATTATCACCGAACGTCACAGTTCCCCCTGAGTAGGCTGCCAGTGAGAGAAACTTGGATTTGTCGCCTGTCATGTGCTTGGAACAACCGCTGTCGAGATACCACATGTTGTTCCCCCTCACTAGCACCTGCAAAACAGATTAGATGTTAGGTGTAGGAACCCAGGTTTCCTTGGGTTCCTCTGTAGACACATCATCATTAAGTTTCTTAATCCATGTTGGTTTTATGTGTCTAGCATTTACATCTAAACTGGAGTTCCTTATGGAACACTGGTTTTTTAGATGACCCGTGTTCCCACAGAACATACACACCTTGCTACTTGGAAGTTCCACATATTTATTCCGTTTTCCCATTTTCCTTGTATAATTAAAACCGAGACCTTCAGTCCTTTTAGTTTGGGCATTCAATATCCATGTTGGAACTTTGTGTTGACTATCATTTTTGGTTTTTAAATTAGTGAGTTCCCTTTTGACACTATCAAGTTCCTTCGAAAGTTCCTTGATGACTGAATCTTTTTGCGTTCCTTCAGTGAAACTCTCATTTAGTTTAGTCAACTTGTAGCAATTTAGTTCCATAGTGATTTGACTAAGTTCCTTTTGAAAATTTTCAACTTTTGCCTTTAACTTCGCATTTTCATCTAATAAGTCGAAAAATCTTTTCTCAGTTTCAGTTCTATTTAGCCTTAGCCATTCACTATGTTCCTTACGAGTTTGAAGAGCTTTTTCACATTCAGTTTTTACTCGTAATACATTAGTCCAGTTTTTGTGAAATTTTATCACTAGGTCTACTAGTTCATGTTTAGAGAAAGCATCAAGAAGATCAGAATTTGGATATACCTTATTATCGGGTTCCTTGTGGAACTCGTTCCTATCAGTTCTGGCCATCAAGCATATGTTGGCAACTTCTTCATCAGGTTGTTCCTCTTCATCTTCTTCGCTCTCAGAATCTCCCCAGGCTGCTACCATTGCTTTCCTTACATCATTCTTGGAATAAGAAGGTTTGTAGAATTTTTCTTTGACTTGTTCCTTCTTTTCCCTGACATATTCATTGCCCTTGGACTTCCCCTTTTCAGTATCCCATAAGGGACAGTCTTTGATGAAGTGATCTGAGGATCCACACTTATGGCACACGAATTCCCTTTTGTTACTAGTGAATTTTCTGCCCGTGTTCCTATAGGAACTTCGATTCTTGTTGAGAGCCCTTTTGAATCTTCTGACCAGCAACGCAGCCTCATCATCTTCTTCTTCTGATTCGTCACTTTCAGCTTTCAAGGCCAGCCCTTTGCTTCTGGAACTTTCTCCAGTTCCTCCAAGATGCAATTCATGGGTCAGTAAGGAACCAGCAAGTTGTTCAATGTTGTACTTCGTGAAATCCTTTGTTTCCATGAGTGCAGTGACCTTGGCTCTCCATCTTTCATCTTGTGGTAGACTCCTCAGTACTTTCCTAACCTGCTCATCAGTGGGTATATCTTTTCCAAGAGAAGAAAGCTCATTGGTGATGTTAGTAAAACGAGTAAGCATATCTTGTACTGACTCTCTAGGTAACATTTCAAAACGTTCATATTTAGACATTAACAAATCAATTTTAGATCGTTTTACTTCATTAGTTCCTTCATGAGTTACTTGCAATAAATCCCATATTTGTTTAGCGGTTTTGCACCCCATGACACGGTTGTGTTCATGCGGTCCAATACCACAATGTAACAATTTAATAGCACGTGCATTAATTTCCATTTTCTCAAAATCTTCTTTTTCATATTCAGAAATTAACTTAGGAACTGCTTCATTATTATCATTAGTTTTTGTTACCTCATAGTCACCTACTTCAATCACTCGCCAAACCTGGTAATTTTCAGCCTTGATGAAAATCTCCATTCGATTCTTCCAATAAGTATAAAACTTTCCATCAAACATGGGTGGTCTTTGAGTTGAGTAACCTTCCTCCAACTTCTCGTGAGTGTTCATCTTCAGGATCCCTCTTCAAGGTTGCTTGAATTTCCCGAGTTCCTGCTCTGATACCAACTGTTGTTTCTATAGGAACACTGCAAGAGGGGGGTGAATTGCTGTGTGGAACTTGTATGCGGAATTTAAACAAATTTAAACGAATTAAAGAGTACGAGTGATATATTTATGAGAAAAACTTCCTTGGCCCTAAGGAAGAAAACTCCACTTCTATTATAGGCCTGTAACAGCTATTACAACCTAAATTCTCTAATTTCCCTCGTCAGTTCCTGTAGGAACTTGATTCTCAATTCTCACTCTTTATCTCTCGCTTCTCTTTCTCTTTTTCTCCACTCTTCTCTAGTTCTCACACTTCTCTTTTTCTCACTAATTACAACTCAATTCTGACTCTAATACATTGAAAAGACCTTTTAAACTGGACTGGAACAACAACATCAAAACATGTACTCGTTAAATACTCAATGTGTTCTCTGATGTTCTTCGCTTCTTCTTCTGAATTTCTTGGAGTATTTATAGAATGGTTCTGGCTTGTAATCTTCAGTCTTCAACCACGTTCTCTGCTCGTCCACTACTCCACGATTTCTTCCACTATCCCAAGTATGTAGACCACGAGAATAGGCCTTTTGACTTGACTAATTTAACCGCTTTATTCTTGCCCATGAACCCATGACTTTATTCCTACAATCTAGGACGCTTAACAACTTTTCTTGACTTGTTAAAAACCCTAGATGCCGTTTTTATTCTTCAGCAAAATCAGCCCAATAAATTAACCTAGACCACTTCGTAGGATAGATTCGTAACTTGCTTTTAGGTTTGATGTTCCAATCTGATTTGAGACTCCAATGTAATTACTAAGTTCCTAGAAGATTATGCTTATAATCTTCTTGGAAATTCTCTTCTCTTTACCAAGACACTTCATGTGGAAGTCTTGACTTTGTTCGCCTGTTCCTGTAGGAACAGATCTATTCTCGCAGCTTGTTCCTACATAACTGTGTTACTAAGGAACTTCTTTTCTTTCTTCTGTGTTCCTTTGCAATATTCTGCCTAGGAACTTCTCCATGAACTTGGTTGTTTAGCTTGTTACGTTCCTTCAATATTGCTCCAAGTTCCTTACACTTTGAACCTGTGAAATCTCATAGGAACTCAAAATATATATTAGTTAAGCTTGTTTGTGTTAGTCATCATCAAAATTTTTCTTTCAATTCATGAGTCAACAATTGGAACAAAAATATTCCTCAAAAATTTAATTTTCATTCAAATACAAAATTTTGAGTTCTAGTTACATCATTTTTGAGTATTAAAATAGGAAAAATAAAGTATGAAAATATGGATCCACTTTATCTACTTCCTTTGAGAAGCTTGATGGATTGTTTGCAACTCTTTGATTTAAATTGTTGCTGGTATTTGTTGGCATTTTGATTGCTTCTTTGATTAAACCCCTGAAGAGAAAAAAATACTATTAGTAAATATTCAATGTAGTGAATGTAGTATTCAATTTGTCAAAACTTAATATTTATTGTATACCTCATTAAAATTATGCAGAGCAATTGGCCTTGGAATTTGTGAACCTGTTGTTCTTTGATTGTTTTGTGTTTGGGTATTAGTTTGGACATTATCAATCTGCTGAAAATGGTGTATATATATATACATATATATATATATATATTAGTAATATTCATTATTTGTAATGTAGTATTCATTTTTATTATATATAATATTTCCACTACCTCAGTTTTGTTTTGCACAGGAGTAGAAGTTGGTGGTACTTGATAGCATGCTTGTCTCTGTCTTTGATTATACCCCTGAAAATAAATAAACATATACATAAGTTATATTCATCTCGCTCTGGGAAATATTTATTTTTATCAAATGTAAAATTCACAATATATGCCTTACATTTTGCATAGGAATAGGACTTTGAATTTGTGAATTTAGCTTGGGAATATTATTATTAGCTTGAGTATCAGAGTTTCTTTTAACATTCTGAAAATAAAGAAGAAAAAAAAATGTTAGAGATAATATTCAATATTTATTATTTAATATTCAATATATTATATTTAATATTCAATACCTGATTTGCAGTTTTAGTTTTTGTATTAATCTTCTTCTTTGCATTTGATAATGATTTATTTGCTTGTTGATCTGGTTGGACTTGGCACATTAGACCTGAATTTAGAACTGTTGAATGGATGATGGCCACTGTATGTGGATCATAATGCTGAAAAATAATATGTAGTTATTTTTTACTGTATATGAAATATTCAATTGATTTGTACTTAATATTCAAGAAAGCAATATATAATATATTACCTGAACTGATATTTGAGCCATTTTCTTTGTTTCATCAACATAAATTCGAACACTCTTTTTCCAAGATTTTGCTTGGTTTATTGCCTTTTCAAGTGCTCCCTTTGGCCTGATATTTTTTTCATATTTCTTCTTTGTCACAGGTGGATCCTGCAATTATATTTTTTTTTATTAGATATCAAAATCTATTTTACATATGACCTTGATTGTATGATAACATTTAAAATGTATTATTCATTATTATTACCTTTATTGATAGTTCAGATATATCAATGATATCTTTGTCCAATTTTTTTTTTCAAAATCTATAGCTCCTTTCATGCTTTCAATTCTTTCCTTCAACAACTTTAAATCAGCATCAATCTCATCTCTGCATATTTGTATATGTTGAGTTGAAGTAATCAAGTAGACAAGGAATCTTAATGTCTGAGCTCTCCAAACAAAAGCTTGAACAATTTTGTCTGAGTCACAATTATGTTCTTCAACATCGGAACTGATTGTTGTCTTGCACCATCTCTTCAATATGTATTGTGGAGGAATTTTCTTGATATTGTGTATATGGTAAATACGAAGTGCATGAAAGCAAAGAATTCCTATTACATTTCACATCACATATATTAATATTCATTATGCAAGTCATAATATTTATGATATAAAAAGATAATATTCATAATTAGACAATATAATATTCAACTTACCTGTTTCTGTGAAGGATTTGCATGTACATTTAATTTCACCTGTAGATTTGTCAAAGCCAACTTGGTGTTTGATGTGATCCACATTTGGCCTCCAGACATAATAGTAAAGAAGTAGATAATCATCTTTACTCATCTCATTATTACATGCTGTACCCTTGACAAATTCTTCTTCAAAAACTTTGTATAATTCAACTGTGTATATTTCACGAGCATGTTCTAGTATGCTAATATTTGCATAAGACAAATGCCTATTTCCTCTTATGCATCTAAAATCTTCACCATTTTCTTTGCTTCTCCACTCAGAAATTACATCAAGAAAGGTGTTATAAAAGTCACACAATCCTTGAGTCTTTGTTAGTCTTTTTGAAACAGACTTATTAGTTGATTCACTTCTTTGTGAAGATAGTTTCCACCAGAAAAATAATCTTTTGTAAAAGTAGGACACCATTTGTCCCTTATCTTATGCAGATCCTTCAACCGATCATTGTCAGCACAGTTATATTCAACAAGCATTTTGTTTTCAAAATAAAAAGAATAATGAATATCATTCTTCTACTAATGAATATTACATTTTACATAATAAATATTACTCATATGTTATTGAATATTATATTTTATACTATTATAAATTATTAACTAAATATTAGAAGTCAATAGAATGAATATTACATATGAATAAAATGAATATTGAGTTAGATTACAAAAATACCTCAACCAATAGTGGTTAATTTCATCAACAGTTTCACAGTACTTGAGCAAGTAGTTGAAAAGGTCATTGAATCCTTCATAAGCTCTAAGGTGAGGTATGTTGTTGAATGAGTTTTTTCCAATATGCCATGTAAATAGCCTATGGCATATTGTTGGGGCGAATACTATTGAAATAGCAGCAGCCATTGCAGCTGATTGATCTGTCATAATTGTTGTTGGTTGCTTTCCACCATTTGAACTAAGAAATGATTCAAACAACCAAATGAAGTTTTCTATCTTTTCATTGAAGAGAAAATCTATACCAAACATGACATTGGCATTATGATTATTCATTCCAACAAATGGCGCACATATTATACCATACTTGTTAGTTCTATATGTAGTGTCAAATACTAAAAGATCTCCAAAAGTTTCATAGTCACGTTTCATTTTTCCATCTCTCCAAAAAAAACTTATCAATGTGCCATCATCAGCAAGTTCAAACTCATAAAAGAAGTCTTTCTCTTTAGCTTGCTTGCATAGTATAATATTCATGATATAATTAACAATATTCATTTTTTATCATGTAATATTCATTATATGGTTCGTTATATTCATAAGTGTATGATATATTTATTGAATATAAGATATATGTTTAATATGCATAATATTCTGTTGTGATATGCATAACATTCATTTTAATATAGATAGTATTCAAGAACACATTACCTTTGTGCAAAGTGTTTGATTAATTGTCGGCAATCACTTCCATCAAGATGATATGCCTTTTTTGCTGCTAATTTATTATACGCATCTCTTGGAGTGAATCCTAACATTTGATTCTTTTTTCATTCCTCTTAGTGCATCTGAAAGATGAACTCCACTTGCTTTTAATGTGCTGATGAATTTGAGTTGCTCATCTGTTATATTTCTCTGAGATCTTAGGCGAAGTCTTTTTTCAATTGGAATCATAACATGGTTATGTTCCATGTTATGTCTCACACAAGTCCAATCACCATCTTTTTCAATGTGAAATTGAACAAATGCTCCATAATTTGTTCTGGTATTCAACTTATCATAAGTTCTTGGTCTTTTGTGTGTATCATCTTTTGTTCCGGTATTTGAGCATACATATCTTCTCATTGTCCAGCTTCCGTCTTTTCGAGTCCTTGTTTTATCTTTGCTGATGCTAAATCCTTGTTTGAATGCATATTTGTTGTACAAATCAAAACCTTCTTCATCATTTTTTAACTATCATGCTGAGTAATTCTGATTTTTCAGCTTCCTTAACTATCATTTGAATTTGTGTACCTGCAAAAGTTAATATTTATGAGTTAATAAGCTAATATTCACATATCTTAATGTAATATTCAATATCTGAATAGCTAAGCTATAAATGAACAATGAATATTATGTAAATTTTTTTGAATATTACAGCAAAATTCATAATAAAAAATTAGGTTAAATGAATACACTGAATATTATTCATAAAACTATGAATATTACACCAATATTCATAGTCATAATCCTATTACAGCAAAATTCATATTCAAAAATTAGGTTAAATGAATACAATGAATATTATTCATAAAACTATGAATATTATTACACCAATATTCATAGTAAGAATCCTATTATAGCAAAATTCATATTCATAAATTAGGTTAAATGAATAAATGAATATTATTCATAAAACTATGGATATTATAGCAATATTCATAGTCAGAATCCTAAAACATGCATAATTTCATCAAAATAATTTCATGAAACAAATATTTCACTCATCAATTAAGAACATTACAATTTCAAAATTGAATATGAATATCAATGTAATATTCACAATAGCGTAAAAATATTACAAAAATATTAAAAACAAAACCTGTTTCTGCTTCAAAATCGTTAATAATCTGCATATTTCTGTCTATTTCTTCAATTTCTGTATAATTTGTTGTTGAATCTTCCATTGTTGTAGTTTTTAGAGTGAGAAATTGGTTGTTGGAGGAGAGAGAAAGTGAAACAGAATGAAGAGAGAGAGAGAAATGCAACAAAAATGGCAAAAATTATGAACAAAAAAACAAAAAGTTATGTATTTATACCAGTTTTCTGAAATAGGTGAAACACAGCGTTTTGGGGAGGGGGAGTATATTTGCTAATTGTACTCATGGGAGTATGGTATAAGGATTGGGTTTCATCCCTCATAATTGTCATTAGGATTCCAAAATCTAGAGAGAGAAAGGGAGGAAAAAAAAGAAGAGCAAATTATTGAGAAAAAAAATATTGTGTTCGGTTTTTACAGAAAAAAGGTGAGATTGTTTTTTGGAGTTCGTGCCTCGGGATTCGTGCCCTTGACAGAGCCACCTCGCGCCACCGCCGGAGCCTCGCTGGCCACCACCTCTTCCCCCTTTCGGTATAATTTCGGACTTAAAAAAAATACTCCTTTCTTTTTTACTCAATCTTGCCAATTTATGTTCATATCTATGTTTAATCATGATTTTATAAGTTTCAATCATGTTTTATGAAGTTATGATTTGTTTTAAAGCATGAAATAATTTGTTGTTCATTAGATTTTACATTAGGGTTTATAAAGTATGAAAGTTTTGATTTTTATGAGTTTTTATGATTTAAACTTCAATATTATGAATTGTTGTTGTGTGAATTTATGATGATGTTATGAAGTTTAGATTGATTTTTAAAGGCTGTAAATATAAAATAAATTGCTGTCCAAATTTGTAATCATGAAATTCAATAGAATAAATAATATGTACATGCTTTGGCTTATGAAAAATTATTTTAAAGCATAGATTGGTTTCATAATTATGTTAATTGATTGTAAAAGAGTCTTGCCATGAATTTATGATGTTTTTGTGAGTTTTTCATGACTTTAAAGTTAATTTAAATCTGAAATTTTATAAAAACAAGTGTAAGTAAGTTTTAAGTGTTCATATTATGCTAGTATGATCATATATTAATTCTATGATGTTACATATGATTTTTAGTATGACTCATGAAGTTTAAAAGCGATTTTAAGCATGTTTAACATGCTGTCCAGATTTTATAAAGTCAATAATTAGGCTTTTAAAATATGTAATTAGCATGAATTGATCATATAAATTAAGTAATACATTGTATGATTGATTTATGTTGTTTTTGAAGTTTTTCAAGCAGTTTTGATAATTTTAAATTGCTGTCCACTTTTCTAAAGTGACATACAATTTATGTTAAGGTTTTATAAAGGATAAATAAGTCCCGAAAACCAAGTAATTTTATAATAGAAAAATTTAAGTGTAGTGTGGAATTGAATAGAGACCATATAAGGAATGTTTTGGACAAGTTTCCAATCCAGAAGTTAGTTTAGAGTTGTTGTAGAACTTAGTCAACAAGGTTTTAATTTAGTTTCGGTTTTCTTTATGTGGAAGACTTTGATTTAGTCAACTTTTAGAAGTTGTGGTGGAGCACCACTATTTCACAAGAAACGTAAGTACTGAAGACAAACACAAGAATTAGAATTCATGCTTGGATAATTCTTTATGTTGTGAAATATTGTTATGCTTCTTTGGATCATGAATTTATGTGCATGACAAGTTTTGTTAGAAGCATGTTTTCATATTATGTTGACATTCCATGTTAAATAGCAATATAAATTTTATGAGTTTGGATTGGAATGTTATGATTTGGGGTGAAAGTTCGGTCTATGGTTTGGATTATTGCCCAATCAAAATCCAAACCATATAGTTTCGGTCTTTGAAATTTGAGACCAATCCAATCCATATTGAATTTCAGTCCAATCCAATCCAATCCACCTAAATTCGGTCTTACGATTTTGGATCCAATCCAATCTGAATTTTAAAGATTTTTTTTTGTACAACAATTCCTGCTTAATATATTTGTAGCAATAATATGTAGCACTATCCAATAACTCACTAAATCAAATACTACACACACTTTGAAAAAGGATGATAGAAAATTTTAGGATTTTGCTAGCTTTTGGTGTTTTGGGCATAACTACTTAACAAGTAGTAGGCTTAAGCCTTATGGCCATTAAAGACTTATAGGTTTATTACTATTCGGTCTAAAGTTCGGTGTACGGTCCACCGAGGGGTCCAGTCCGAGTCCAAGCCGAAAACCGAAATATAAAAAAATTTACAATCCAAACCGCACCAAATTACAAAAAATTCCGATCGAAATTTCCAATATGGTTTGGTTTGGTTCGGTCTTCGGTTTTAATCCGAATTACTTTCATCCCTAGTTATGATCAGTTTAAGTTGGCCAATCGATTATTAATAAAGGAAGGAAGTTATTTGTAGGTTGGTTAGTTACTTAATCAACAAGAAAGGTAGTTGTGAATTTTTATTCACATGATTAAAAGGAGTTATGACAAAATATTTTATACATGTTGCCACTCACAGTTTAATGTGAGGTCAACGAGAAAGTAAATATTTAGCCACTCACAGTTAATGTGTGGTAAAGGAAGTTCAGTTTAATTAAAGGACACACAGGAGATTTATTTTGAATCACCTTAAATTGAAGATAATTAATATGGCTTGCTTGATGTGATGCATGTCTTTGGTGTGATGATGTATGTGAGTCATAACATTATTAAACCAGTTAATCACGTAAAGTGTAAGAGGATTTGCATCAAAACTCTTGGAACGTATATACCTTGAGTATGAACAATGGGGGAGTCATATGGAATAGTGATCTATGACTTCTAATTGGAGTACGAGACGTTCTACTCTTTTACATTTATAATGCGCTGGAATTCCGTCACTTTATGTGACATAGTAATATCGTCTTGGAGTTGCTCCCAAGTTGGTGCCGAATCGAGCGATTTTTAAGGAAAGGAAACCCGTTCGATGGAGAATCCACAAGTTTAAATATAATAATTAATTTGTTGAGTCTATGCATAGGTAAAAGGTTGTCAAAGCTAAGTTGTGTGTGTGTTTTATTTCATATTGTTTTGTTGTATAGTCTTTAGTAGTTATGTACTCAGCTTTGCTGACTATTTGTTTGTGTGCATGGCTTTGTCTTGGACTTGTCCCTACAATGGCCCACTTGTTGGTGAGTAGTTGTCCAGAATAAGAAAAACTACAGGTACAAGTGGGCATAAGTCATTTCATGCTGGACTGGAGTGAGAGCGCTTGCTGTGTTTTGTAGTTTATTTTTATTGCTTATGGAATTACTAACTTTTATTTGGATGTTGTTTTATTTCTAAGATTCTAGTTTTGGTTTTTAAGGGCAATTAATATGGTTCCGAAGTGTAATAATATTTAAATTTGATTTTGGTTTTTGGATGTTGATTTGAATATGGTTTTGAGACTTGTTTTGAAGTTTAGTTTTAAATTGGTTTTTGGTTTTAAGACTTCCGCTGTAATACTTTGATAAATGCCTTAGCCGTTATCACAATGGCGGTAATACTTTGGTTTTTCCGTATTTAGAAGTTTAAATAATTATAATTCTTTAATATTTTTAATATGTTTCCCGGAAAAATATAAAGTAGGAAGTTAGGAAATTCCAGGGTGTTACAAAGTGGTAACCAGAGCTTAGATTTTGAAATTAAATAAAATAAATTTTCTTTTTGTGGGTACCATAAGTTTTATCTTTGGAAAGAGGAATTTCTTATTTTGGAAAGTTTTGAAAATGGAATTTTTCTAAAAATAGTAATTTCCAAAAATGGAATATTTTGAAAAATAAATTATGTGTGCAGGTATGCAAGGAATTCAGGTATGTATTTTGTGTTATTGCTTTAATACCATGTGGTGAGCTTGGGTAGGAAGTTTGGGCATGTAGGATAGACTTTATATATGTTCTTTCATGCATTAAAGTTCATGCTTTAAGGTGTTGCTTTTGTGAATAGTTGTGTGTAAAGGAAATTGTATGTTAGCCACAAGACCCCTTCTTGTAGGATTGTTAGTTTGTTTTGTTTTGTGAGAATGGACCATTAGTCTTAAGTGTTGTGCAGGATGTCATATAGTATGCCTAGTAAAGACACACAAATAAGAACCTTGGAGAAGAAACACTGTGAAAGTCCACCACAGTATGCTTAGAAAATACGGTTTTCCTGTTGGTATATAAGTACTGTGTTGAAGTTGCCACAATGGGATCAGCCCGACCATGTATCAGCCCTAATTGTTAAGTGCTTCCCCGACTGTTTTCCCTACATAGAAATTAAGGCAAAGTTTAGCGATTTCCACTTTGTTGGAGGACTTCCGATCCAACCATTCTAGATATAAGGATGCAGTTGGACAATGGGGTTGTGATTGGAGATTCTTGGAAGGGTACAATGCTAGGAAAGAGAAGGAGTATCAGGAGATGAATGCAAGTGATGAGACCTCGCCCACACCAAGCCCAGAAGATAGTCAAGGAAGTGAAGACATGATGGTGAAGGAGACTACTACTGGTTCAAAGACCAATGAGTTAAGGGACAATTCATGTTATGAGATCGAGAACCCAGATCCAGTAATTTCAGTGTATGTAGACTTGGTAACAAATTTCGAAGAGGATGAAGAAGAGTTAGATCCTGAGGAAGAAATGGAAGAAGAAGAAGAAATGGAGGAAGAAATGGAAGTTGATACAAAAGATGATCCATAATTCATACCAAACAAATATGTGATGTCAAGGGACAAGAAAGACAATGTCAATGTTTAGAGATTTTGTTTAGATACGATTTAGTTAATATTGTTTAACGTTTCTGATGTTCAGTTGAACAGTTTAGATTATTGTTTACATTATTTTGAATAAGTGGCAGTGAGACATAAGAAATGATAAGAGGAGTTAAGTAATAAATGTCTTTTATGAAATAAAGCCTCAAGTAGAATAGAACCAAGGGAATTATTTTTATTTCTTATGTGCTTTATTCTTATTTTAATGGTTCTGTAAACAATCAAAATAAAGTGAATCATTCGCTCTAAAAGAATGAAACTTCTTTTATGAAACGAAATGAGAAAGTGTTTTATGTTATAAGTTTATGTTTAACTTACAGTTAGACATAATTTAATATATAGGTCCTTTCCTCTACAGGAGAAATAGAATGGCTGAACGTATCAACAATCAGCTGAATGAAGTAGTGAGGCAATTAGCTACTGTAGCTGAACAGTTAGTTGGCAGAGGAAATGGAAATGGTAGTGAACCTGCTGGGGAACTTTTCAAGAAGATTTGTCAAAGTAAGCCACCTACTTACCAAGGAGAGCACAATCCAACTATTCTAGAGGGATGGTTGAGAGAGTTTAATAAGTTGTTTAGGGAAGTTAAGTGTTCAGAGAGCTTAAGGTGAACCATGCTATTTACTATCTGAGAGGAGAAGCTGATCTATGGTGGTCACAAAATGAGGCTGTAATAAGGGCTTTACCAAGATTTAATTGGGATATGTTTCAAGAGCAAATTCGTAATAAGTTCTATCCTATGTTTCTTCAGAAACAGAAAGTTGAGGAGTTTCTAGAGCTTAAGATGGGAATATGTCTGTCACTGAGTACTACTCTAACCTCATAGAATTGTTAAGGTTTGCTCTTGAGGCTATAGCAGTTGAGAGGTTGAAGGCTAGTCGCTTTGGAAGAGGGTTACCCTTAGACCTTCAGTCACAATTAACTAGACATATCTTTGAATCTTTGGATGAGCTATATGGTAGAGTCGCATACATGTATGCCATAGACCAAAAGAAGAAGGAGGTACATAAGAAAGGTGAGACGAGGGAGAAAAGAAATGATATTGAAGGAAACTGCAACCAACAGGGAAATCATGGTAGATTTAAGAAACCTCGTTTTAACAACAACTTTCAGGGTAATAGGGGAAACTTTGGGAAGCCTGCTTCTGGAAATGGGAATAGAGATCAGATGGC
The DNA here is from genome assembly GCA_016808085.1 of Suaeda aralocaspica. Taxonomy (NCBI): domain Eukaryota; kingdom Viridiplantae; phylum Streptophyta; class Magnoliopsida; order Caryophyllales; family Amaranthaceae; genus Suaeda; species Suaeda aralocaspica. The sequence goes on along the minus strand of PYUH01000575.1, from coordinate 114,782 downwards.
TAGTCAAGGAGGGCGTGTGTAATATTGCAAGAAATGTCCTAACAATCACCGAGGAAAGGATTGTGCAGGGAACCCAGTGACTTGTCGGTTGTGTAACAAACTTGGGCACTGTGTGTTGACCCATGAATTGAAAGTAAAGTTTTGATGATGACTAACACAAACAAACTTAACTAATATATACTTTGAGCTCCTATGAGATTTCACAGGTTCAAAGTGTAAGGAACTTGGAGCTAGGAACGTGACAAGCTCAAGGAGAAGTTCCTAGGCAGAATCTTGCAGAGGAACACAAAAGATAGAAGTGAAGTTCCTGAGTAACACAGTTACGTAGGAACAAGCCACGAGAATAGATCTGTTCCTACAGGAACAGGCGAACAATGTCAAGGCATTTCAACGATGTATCTTGATGAAGAGTAGAGAATATCCAAGAAGATTATAAGAATAATTTTCTAGGATCTTTGTAAATACATTGGAGTCTCAAAACTGGTTGGAACATCATAGCTAGAAGTTATAACGAATCTATCCCACAAATAGGTCTAGGTTAATTTATGATGTAATTTAGGTTATAATAATATTTTCCTTAATATTAGGAGATAAATAGTGGGCTGATTTTACTGGAGAATAAAACGGCAGTTTAAGATTTTAACAAGTCAAATAAATATTGTTAAGAGCTCTTGATTGTAGGAATAAAATCATGTGATCATGGGAAGAATAAACGGTAAAATTAGTCAAGTCAAAATCCTATTCTCCTGGTCTACTTACGTGGGATGATGGAAGAAGTCATGGAGATTATGGGCGATCAAAGAACGTGGTTGAAGGCTGAAGTTTACAAGGAAAAATCACTCTATAAATACTCCAAGAATTTCAAAAGAAGAAGTGTAGAACGGCAGAGAACACACTTGAGTATTAAACGAGTCTATGTCTTAATATTGATGTTCCAGTCCAGTTTACGAGTACTTTCAATGTATTAGAGTCTGTATTGAGTTGTAATCTGTGAGAAAAAGATAAGTGTGAGAACTAGAGAAGAGTGGAGTAAAAGAGAAAGAGAAACGAGAGATAAAGAGTGAGAATTGAGAATCATGTTCCTACAGGAACTGATGAGTGTAATTAGAGAATTTAGGTTAAAAAAGTAATTACAGGCCTATAATAGAAGTGGAGTTTTCTTCCTTTGGGCCAAGGAAGTTTTTCTCGTATAAATATCTCTCGCACTCTTCAATTCACTCAAAATAGTTTAAGTTCCGCAATCAAGTTCCACACAGCAATTCACCCCCCCTCTTGCAGTGTTCTAGTAGAAACAACAGGTACTNGGTATCAGAGCAGGAACTCGGGAAAATCACTCAACCTTGAAGAGGGATCCTGAAGATGAACACTCACGAGAAATTGGAGGAAGGTTACTCAACTCAAAGACCACCTATGTTTGATGGGAAATTGTACACGTACTGGAAGAATCGAATGGAAATCTTCATCAAGGCTAAAAATTACCAGGTTTGGCGTGTAATTGAAGTAGGCGACTATGAGGTAACAAAAACTAACTCAAACAATGAAGTAGTTCCTAAATTGATTTCTGAATACGAAAAAGAAGATTTTGAAAAAATGGAAAGCATTGCTCGTTCTATCAAATTGTTACATTGTGGTATTGGACCACATGAACACAACCGTGTCATGGGGTGCAAAACCGCTAAACAAATATGGGATTTATTACAAATAACTCATGAAGGAACCAGTGAAGTAAAACAATCTAAAATTGATTTTTTTGATGTCTAAATATGAACGTTTTGAAATGTTACCTAGAGAGTCAGTACAAGATATGCTTACACGTTTTACTAACATCACCAATGATCTTTCTTCTCTTGCAAAAGATATACCTACTGATGAACAGGTTAGAAAAGTGCTGAGGAATCTACCACAAGATGAAAGATGGAGAGCCAAGGTTACTGCACTCATGGAAACAAAGGATTTCACGAAGTTCAATATTGAACAACTTGCTGGTTCCTTGCTGACCCATGAATTACGTCTTGGAGGAACTGGTGAGAGTTCCAGAATAAAAGGGCTGGCCTTGAGAGCTGAAAGTGACGAATCAGAAGAAGATGATGATGAGGCAGCGTTGCTGGTCAGAAGATTCAAAAGGGCTCTCAACAAGAATCGAAGTTCCTATAGGAACACGGCCAGAAAATCACGAACAACAAAACGGAATTCGTGTGCCATAAGTGTGGATCCTTACAACACTTCATCAAAGACTGTCCCCTATGAGAAACTGAAAAAGGGAAGTCCAAGGGCAAGGAGTATGTCAAGGAGAAGAAGGAACAAGTCAAAGAAAATTTTTACAAACCTTCTTATTCCAAGAATGATGTAAGGAAAGCAATGATAGCAGCCTGGGGAGATTCTGAAAGCGAAGAAGATGAAGAGGAACAACCTGACAAAGAAGTTTCCAACATATGCTTGATGGCCAGAATTGATGGGAACGAGGTCCACAAGGAACTCACTGATGAGGTATATCCAAATTCTAATCATCTCGATGCTTTCTCTAAACATGAATTAATAGATCTAGTACTAAAATTTCACAAAAATTGGACTAATGTATTACGAATAAAAAACGAATGTGAAAAGGCTCTTAAAACTCGTAAGGAACACAGTGATTGGCTAAGGTTAAATAGAACTGAAACTGAGAAAATAATTTTCGACTTATTAGATGAAAATATGAATTTAAAGGTAAAAGTTGAAAAACTTCAAAAGGAACTTAGTTAAGTCACTATGGAACTAAATTGCTACAAGTTGACAAAATTAAATGAGAGTTCCACTGAAGGAACACTAAATGATTCAGTCATCAAGGAACTTATGAAGGAGCTTGATGATGTTAAAATGGAACTCACGAGATTAAGAAATAAAAATGATGGTCAACATAAAGTTCCAACTTGGATTCTGAATGCCTAAACAAAAAGGACTGAAGATCTTGGCTTTTTATAAAAGGAAAGTGGGAAAGCAGAATAAATATGTGGAACTTCCAAGTAGCAAAGTGTGTACGTTCTGTGGGAACACGAGTCATCTAAAAGGCCAGTGTTCCAAACGGAACTCCAGTTTAGATGTAAATGCTAGACACGTAAAACAAATATGGATTGAAAAATTAAATGATGATGTGTCTACAAAGGAACCCAAGGAAACCTGGGTTCCTACACCTAACATCTATTTTGTGTTGCAGGTGCTAGTGAGGGGGAACAACACGTGGTACCTCGACAGCGGTTGTTCCAAGCACATGACAGGTGACAAATCTAAACTTCTCTCAATGGCAGCCTACTCAGGGGGAACTTTGACGGTTGGTGATAATAAAAAAGGTAACATAGTTGCCTTAGGTAAGGTTGGTAAGTCAAGTTCCCATGCAATTGATAATGTTTTTCTTGTTGACGGTCTTAAACATAACCTACTTAGCATCTCCCAATTCTGTGATAAAAGGAATTCTGTTTGTTTTACTAATGAGCATTGTCAAATCGTCAACAATCACACTAAACAAGTTGTACTTGAAGGAAAACGCAAAGGGAACACCTATATCGTTGATTTACACGAAGTTCCTAAGAGTACATTCTCTTGTTTAAGTGTGATTGAGGATGATCCTCTACTTTGGCATAAACGTGTTGGACATGCTAGTCTCCACTTACTTGATAAACTTAGATCTAAGGAACTTGTTGTTGGATTACCTAATGTTAAGTTCCTATGTGATAAAATATGTTGTGCCTGTGCTAGAGGAAAACATGTTAGAAGTTCTTTTAAAAACAAAAAGTTCGCGAGCTCCACAAAACCATTGGAACTTATCCATATGGATTTGTGTGGGCCCATGAGAGTCCAGAGTAGGAGTTGTAAGCTATATATCTTGGTTATTGTGGATGATTACTCTAGATATACATGGACTATGTTCCTTCATAGCAAAGATGAAACATTTGATGAATTTACTTGCTTTGCTAAGAAGGTTCAAAAATCTAGTGGTTATCAACTTGTACATTTAAGATCTGACCATGGAAAGGAATTTGAAAATTACAAGTTTGATGAGTTTTGCAGGGAACATGGTATGGATCACAATTTTTCAGCTCCAAGAACACCACAACAAAATGGTGTTGTGGAGAGGAAAAATAGAACCTTAGAGGACATGGCCAGAACGATGCTCATAGCAAGCGGATTTCCAAGGAACTTCTGGGCAGAAGCAGTGAATACAGCTTGTTACATTATAAATAGAGTCATGATTAGACCCATCACTAACAAAACTCCCTATGAATTGTTTAGAGGACGAAAACCTAATGTGTCTCACCTTAGAACATTTGGTTGTAAGTGTTTTGTCCATAATAATGGTAAAGGGAACTTACGGAAATTTGATGAAAGGACTGATGAAGCTGTGTTCCTAGGGTATGCAACTGATAGTAAGCTTATAGAGTTTACAACAAAAGAACATTAAGTGTCGAGGAAAGTGTACATATTATTTTTGATGAAACTAGCAATAGTGTAAATAGTGTAGATACTAACGTTTTGCAGAAACATGAGGACTTCGAAATAGGGCTGATTAGAAGAGATCCAGATGAAGAAGATTTAGCATCCAACAAGGAACAAGCAAGAGTTCCTGAAGATCAGTTCCACATTGAAAGGCAGAATGTGGAAGTTTCTGAAGGAACAGTGAATGAAGTTCCATACAGCGATGAACATGAAGGAACCACCACTGATCCAGAAGAAGTTTCTGGAGAAACTGGCGAGACAACAATTCCTATTAGAGACTTCCAGCCTAAACCTTGGAAACACCAGAAGTCTCATCCAATTGATCTAATTATTAGTGATATTACGAAAGGAACTCAGACCAGATCTCAGGTAAGGAACTTCTATGCCTTTAATGCATTCCTATCCATCATGGAGCCTCGAAATCATGTAGAAGCACTCGAGGATGTTGATTGGATCCAAGCAATGCAAGATGAGCTGAATCAATTTGAAAGGAACAAGGTTTGACACCTTGTGCCTCAACCGAAACACTAGAAAGTAATTGGACTAAAATGAGTGTTCAGGAACAAGCTAGATGAGTATGGCACAATCATCAGAAACAAGGCCAGGTTAGTAGTTAAAGGTTATAATCAACATGAAGAAATTGATTTTGAAGAAACTTTTGCTCCAGTTGCCAGGTTAGAAGCTATTAGAATTTTTATTGTTGTTGCTTCTTTTATGGGTTTTAAATTGTATCAAATGGATGTTAAATGTGCTTTCATAAATGGTTTTCTTAATAAAGATGTTTTTGTGGAACAACCTCCTGGTTTCGAAAATCCAAAATTTCCAAATCATGTCTATAAGCTTGACAAGGCTCTTTATGGGTTGAAACAAGCTCCTAGAGCATGGTATGAGAGGTTGTCAAAGTTTCTTTTGGAATATGGCCTTAAAAGAGAAAAAGTTGATAAAACTTTGTTTATAAAATCCAAAGGAACTGATTTTCTCATTGTTCAAGTTTATGTTGATGATATAATATTTGATGCTACTAACGAATCCTTTTGTCAAGAATTTACTAATCTTATGAGCAGGGAATTTGAAATGAGCTTAATGGGTGAGTTACATTTCTTTCTTGGCTTGCAAATCAAGCAAACTGAGAAAGGAACTTACATTCACCAACAGAAGTACATTAAGGAACTCCTAAAGAAATATGGCATGGGAACATCAGAAATGAACCATACTCCTATGGAAACTAACTCCAGATTGGATGAGGATCATAGTGGAACAAGTGTGGATCAAAAGCTATATAGAGGCATGATAGGTTCCTTACTGTATCTAACTGCTAGTAGACCAGATATTGCTTACAGTGTTAGTGTTTGTGCTAGGTTCCAAGCAAATCCAAAGGAATCACACTTAACAGCTGTCAAGAGGATATTGAGATATTTGAAAGGAATTGATTATCTATCCTTATACTATCCTTACTGTGACACTTTTGAGTTAACCGGATATGCAGATGCGGACTATGCAGGTGACTTAGTAAATAGAAAAAGCACATTAGATATGATTCAGTTCCTTGGAACATGTTTAGTTTCTTGGAGTTCCAAGAAGCAAAATACTGTTGCCTTATCCACTGCTGAAGCTGAATATATAGCTGCTGCTGCATGTTGTTCCCAAGTGCTTTGGATAAAAAAACAACTAAGGGACTTTGGTATTATCTATAATTGCTTTCCTATTTACTGTGATAATACTAGTGCTATATGTATTTCTAAAGATCCAGTTCACCACTCACGTGTCAAACACATTCATATTCGTCATCATTTTCTCAAGGACAATGTAGAAAAAGGTTTGATAAAACTTGAATTCTGTCAAACTGAAAATCAAATTACAGACATGTTAACAAAGCCATTGAATAGAGAAAGATAGGAGAAGATGATGATGGAGCTCGGATTGATAAAGTTGCAATAAAAGCCATGAAGTTCGTCCAGGTACGTTATTATTTGTAATGAAGTTCCTATGCGCATTTTTCATCACAAATCTTGTGCGAAAGCATGTTTCCACAGGAACTTTGATGTAACTCGCAAATGTCTATCAATATTATCCTTAGTGTCATGATTGCTTGTCTAAGATGATTAAATTAGATGGTGCGCAATATGTTTTCTCTTTTCACGTAATATATATTTCCTTTTAATTTTATTTTTCCAGAAATTAATTTCTTTTTATAATTGTTTCAAATTTCTACCCTATAGGATGTACATATTTAAGTTTTAAATCTTACATTCCATGAACATAATTTTGCAACCAATTGCATGTAAATAGGGGGAATGCATCTAGAAGGAAGTTACTAAAAGATACCAAATTAACCATCCTAAATACATGCACTACTTTTCTCTTAAATACCCATCTAATCAACCCACTATTCACACCTCACTTTCACTCTCAACCGTAAAAACTCTCTCTCTCCTTTACTCACTTTTCACTTTCTCACTCTTCAAAACCCTAAAACTTTAAACCTTAAAAATCTTCATTAACCATGGATACTCAACACTCATCTTCACTTGAAACCGACATTCAAACCCCCACAACCAAACCCACGCAACGATCGGCCGAAAAACTCGCCGGAAAATCCGAAACCAAACCCAGTTCCTCCATGACTGAGAAAAAACGAAAAAAGGACAAAGTCGAACCCACGGATGAGGATGAAGACGTCGATGTTGGGGATGACTCCGTGAAAACGCTGGAGGTAGAAGCAAGCAAGTATGTTCTGGGTTTGTTTTTAGATTTAGATTGGTGTAGTTCGGTAGGTTATGTGGAATTGTTAGATGTTGTAGATAATCAGGGGTGGATTAAATTGCTAAGTGAACATGGAATTGATGATATGTATCATAGAGCAATCCAAGAATTCTGTGACAACTACGGATTTGCTAAAGGAACTATCACTAGTTCCGTGAATGATGTTGAGATTTCGTTTGATGCGGATTATTTGGCTAAGTTTAAGGGTAGATATAATTTGAAGATTGGGAAGGTGGGTAAGGATGAGATTTTCACGGAATTAGGAGGGAAGAAGGGAGTGAATAAAATCGATCATAATTCGCTTTCACCCCTTGGAAAGCTAATGTTTAATGTGTTTAGGAGAACTGTGTTCCCACAAACACAGAAGAGGAATGAAGCAAATTTGTTGGATTGTGCGGTTATTTGTTGCCTTTTGTTTAATGTTCAAGTAAATTTTCCAAGCTTGATGATCTCTCACTTGGATCACACTGTTCCAAGTGGATTGAAAGTTGGTTATGGAACTTTGCTAACCAAATTTTCAAAAGCTTTAATGTTCCATTAGAGGGGTATGGGAAGGTTGGCATGAAGAAGGAGCAGTACATTCACGTTTCTTTCATGAATGGACTGAATTTGGGTGTTTTACGTGGGAAAACTCTGTGGTATACCGAGATTTTGAGGTTAGAGGAGAAAAATAAGAGGGAGGAAGAAGAAAGGTCAAAGGTGAGGAAGAGTAGGAGACTTCTTAACAAGTCTGATAGTGAGCCTCTTACCATTGATCTTGATGCTGTGGGGATTAAAACTACTGAGATTGAGGTTCTAGTTCCTGGGAAGACAGAGCAGTTGGAACAGTTCCTCAAGGAACTGCAGGAGAAACAACAGGATGTTGAAGGTCAAGTCTTCATGATGAGACATGTCTTGAGTTCCTGTATGTTGTCTTATGACAAGAAGCATACAGAAATCATGGCATGCCTTGCTGAGCTAAAAAATGCGAAAGGAACTCCATTTGCACCTGCTGGAACTGCCCCTGCTGAAGGTGAAGGAGAAACTCTCGTTGAAGAAGAAACACCAGAAGAAGAAGTTCCCACCACTTCAGTTCCTATGGATACTACCCCTACCTCAGTTTCTGAAGAAACCTCATATGACCCTGTTCCTCTAGACATTGTCCCTGCCTCTTAAGCCTTTTACGTCCCACTCCTTCTTCGTTGCATTTTCCTTATTTGAGCTTAATTTCGATATGGTTGTAACATTTTGGCTTGGATTTCTATTTTCTTCAGTTTTTATTTTTTCTTTGTTTTCGTTGTTTTCTTTCTTTTCTTTCAATAAAATTATTAGTTATGGGTAGTGAATCTTTTTCTTGCTTTCTTTTATTTTTGGGAACATATTTGTCATACTTCTATTTCTGATTCTTTAGATGCATCTTGATGGCTAATATTGCTAGATTGCTGCTTGAGAAACATGTCAAATTTCCAAAAGCGGGGTCTCTACCATTATATATGAATTAATGGTGCTGTGATAAGAAGTTCCACAAGGAATTTAGTTATAAGTTTTGATGATGCCAAAAGGGGGAAAATAAATTGCAAAATTCTAAGTATATAAACCTAGTCTTAGTCTTAGTTTAGAGTACATACTTTATCTTCTCAAAATCAAAATGTTCATAAAAATCAAAAAATTCAAAAATCAAAAATATGTTCTTTATGTTTTTATTATTCTCATTTTTTCTAAGTTTGTTTGCCTTGGTTTGTGATCATCAAAAAGGGGGAAATTGTTGACCCATGAATTAAAAGTAAAGTTTGATGATGACTAACACAAACAAACTTAACTAATATATACTTTGAGTTCTTATGAGATTTCACAGGTTCAAAGTGTAAGGAACTTGTAGCTAGGAACATGACAAGTTCAAGGAGAAGTTCCTAGGCAGAATCTTGCAGAGGAACACATAAGATAGAATTGAAGTTCCTAAGTAACACAGTTACGTAGGAGCAAGCCACGAGAATAGATCTGTTCCTACAGGAACAGGCGAACAACATCAAGGTATTTCAACGAAGTATCTTGATGAAGAGAAGAGAATTTCCAAGAAGATTATGAGAATAATTTTCTAGGATCTTTGTAAATACATTGGAGTCTCAAAACTGGTTGGAATATCATATCTAGAAGTTATAACAAATCTACCCTACAAATAGGTCTAGGTTAATTTATGATATAATTTAGATTATAATAATATTTTCCTTAATATTAGGAGATAAATATTGGGCTGATTTTACTGAAGAATAAAACGGCAATTTAAGATTTTAATAAGTCAAATAAATATTTTTAGGAGTCCCTGATTGTAGGAATAAAATGATGTGATCATGGGAAGAATAAATGGTAAAATTAGTCAAGTCAAAATCCTATTCTGTTGGTCTACATACGTGGGATGATTGAAGAAGTCATGGAGATTATGGGCGATCAAAGAACGTGGTTGAAGGCTGAAGTTTACAAGGCAAAATCACTCTATAAATACTCCAAGAATTTCAGAAGAAGAAGTGTAGAACATCAGAGAACACACTTGAGTATTAAACAAGTCTAAGTCTTAATATTGATGTTCCAGTCCAGTTTACGTGTACTTTCAATGTATTAGAGTCTGTATGAGTTGTAATCTGTGAGAAAAAGAAAAGTGTGAGAACTAGAGAAGAGTGGAGAAAAAGAGAAAGACAAACGAGAGATAAAGAGTGAGAATTGAGAATCAAGTTCCTACAGGAACTGACGAGTGTAATTAGAGAATTTAGGTTGTGAAAGTAATTACAGGCCTATAATAGAAGTGGAGTTTTCTTCCTTTGGGCCAAGGAAGTTTTTCTCGTATAAATATCTCTCGCACTCTTCAATTCCCTCAAAATAGTTTAAATTCCGCAATCAAGTTCCACACAGCAATTCACTCCCCCTCTCTTGCAGTGTTCCAGTAGAAACAACATTGTGAGTATGAGTGCTTCTCTAAGAACAAAGGAAAGGAGGGACAAAATTCTCAAACTAGGGGGAATTCAGCTGGGGGACAGCAAAAGGGTTTCCAAGGAAATATTGGAGGAAAGGTGACGCCTTAAGCCGGGAATAGGATAGGGAGTGGGAATGGAGGAGGACAGATTAAGACCTCAAACACTACAAAGCTGAATGTGATGGCTCGAAGTGAAGCTGATGCTAATAAGGATGTAATTACTGAAACCTTTTCTATTCATTCACCTCCTGTTAAAGTTTTGTTTGATTCTGGTGCAACGTATTCTTTTGTATCCACTAAGATTCTAGAAAAGTTAAAGCCTGTGTTGGGAAAAGTAGCTACAATAGATATGTCAATAGTTTTACCTTCATGACAAGAAGTGCAGTGGTCAAGGAGATTTCAAGATGTTCCTATTGAAATTAAGGGAGTGGAGTTTAAGGCTAACCTAATCGAGTTTGAATTAGGTGACTTAGAAGTGATCCTAGGGATGGATTGGTTGAGTAAGCATACGGCTGAGATTCTATGTGAACCACAGAAGAACTCGTTGATGAATAAGCTATTGGAGGGCAGGATGACCAAAACACAACAAAATAGTGTCAGTAATGAGGTTTTCTAGGTTTTTAAGGAGAGGTTTTCCTATTTACCTTTGTAGTTTGAGAGATGTGGATCATGTTGAGACTGCTAAGCCCGGGGATATTGAGGTAGTAAGGGACTTTCTTGACGTATTTCCAGAGGAGATTCCGTGGATGCCACCTAAACGAGAGATTGACTTTACTATAGACTTAGTCCCAGGGAGAGCACCTATTTCCAAAGCACCCTATAGGGAGGCACCTGCAGAAATGGGCTAGTTGAAAGAGCAATTACAAGAGTTGTTGGAAAAGGGTTATATTAGGCCTAGCGCTTCACCTTGGGGAGCACCAGTACTATTTGTAAAGAAGAAAGATGGGAGTTTGAGGTTATATATTGACTATAGGGAGCTGAATAAGGTGATAATAAAAAATAAGTATCCTTTACCAAGAATTGATGACTTGTTTGATCAATTAAACAGAGCCACTGTGTTTTCAAAGATTGATTTGAGGTCAGGATACCATCAATTGAGGATTGCTAATGAGGATATACCGAAAACTGCTTTTCGTACGAGATATGGGCCCTATGAGTTCACTGTTATGCCTTTTGGGTTAACCAATGCGCCAGTAATTTTCATGGACTTAATGAATAGAATTTTTCAACGATTTCTGGATAACTTTGTGGTTGTTTTCATGATGACATCTTAGTGTACTCTAAGTGTAAAGAAGAACATGTGGAACATTTGAGGACAATTTTGATGACATTAAGGGAAAATGAATTGTATGCTAAGTTCTCAAAATGTGAGTTCTAGTTGGATAAAGTAGCATGCATATTGTGTCTAAAGAGGGAGTTGAAGTAGATGCAGCCAAGATTGAAGCAGTTAAGGAGTGGCCTACACCTAAGAATGTAACGGATGTACGGAGTTTCTTAGGGTTAGCAGGTTATTATAGGAGGTTTGTGAAGGACTTTTCGAGGATTGCTAAACCCATGACGTCATTAATGATGAAAAACTGTAAGTTTGAGTGGAATGATAAGTGTGAAGAGGCATTTCAGACCTTAAAGGAGCATTTGACTACAGCTGCAGTGCTGACTTTGCCGGATGGAAGTGACTCTTATGATGTGTATAGTGATGCTTCTAAAAATGGTTTGGGATGTGTGTTAATGCAAAATAGAAAGGTTATTGCTTATGCTTCAAGGCAATTGAAACCATACGAGGCAAACTACCCTACTCACGATCCGGAGTTAGCAACAATCGTGTTTTCTTTAAAGGAGACGTTACTTGTATGGGGTAAAATGTAGGATATATGCAGACCACAAGAGTTAAAAGTACTTTTTCACTCAAAAGGATTTAAACATGAAATAGAGGAGATGGCTTAAGTTGATCAAGGATTATGACATAGATATCCAATACCATGAAGGGAAGGCCAATGTGGTGGCAGATGCTTTAAACCGTAAAACGAAGCATGGAGTGAATACCTTGGTGGTTGCTAATGAACTATGTAAGGATATAGAGAGATTAAACTTAGAGATAGTGAAGGGAGGAGAGTTGGAAGGAATTCTTTTTAATCTTAGTATCCAACCAACAATATTTGAGGATATTAATAAGAACCATGAGGGAGATGTGAAATTGGACAGAATTAAGGAAAAGTTGAAAGCAGGAAAAGCTGTGGACTTTAAGGTGGTGTGTACCACAGAAATGTGAAGATCTGAAACAAAGAATCATGGAGGAGGGTCATAATACCTCGTATTCAGTGCATCCTGGAGGTGATAAGCTGTATAAGGATTCAAAGAAGATATATTGGTGGCCTAGGATGAAAAGAGAAGTGGCTGAATTTGTAAGCATGTTTCTTACTTGTCAAAAGGTTAAATTTAAGCATAAAAGGCCACAAGGAGAGGTCCAAACACCTGAAATACCGGGATGGAAATGGGATTGTATATCAGTGGACTTTGTGATTTGCTTGCCAAAGTCGAAGAATCAAAATGATACCATATGGGTCGTGGTGGATAGGCTACTAAGTCAGCGGTGTTTATACCCATGAAAGAGACTTGGAAAATGGAACAACTTGGAAAGGCTTACATAAAACATGCTGTGAGGCTACATGGAGTTCCAAAGGATGTCGTGTCAGATAGGGATTCTAGGTTTCCTTCGAAATTCTGGAAAGGTGTTCAAGAGAACTTTGGTACAACGTTGAAGATGAGTACAACTTTCCAACCAGCAACTGATGGACAAACAGAGAGAACCATACAAACCTTCGAGGACATGCTAAGGGCTTGTGTAATGGATATTCAAGGGAATTGGGAGGATCACTTGGATCTCATTGAGTTTTCATACAATAATAGCTACCATGCAAGTATTGGCATGGCACCTTTTAAGGCTTTGTATGGAAGGAAATGTAGAAGCCCCTTGTGTTGGAATGACATAAGTGAGAAATTGGTTCTAGGACCTCAATTGATAGAAGAAACCACAGAGAAAATTAGAGTAATACAAGCAAAGATTCAGGCAGCACAAGATAGACAAAAGTCCTATGTCAACCAAAAACGCCAAGAAGTTGTGTTTGAAGTTGGCGACAAGATCTTATGGTATCACCAATGAAAGGAGTAATGAGGTTCGGAAAGACGGGAAAATTAAGCCTAAAATACATAGGACCCTATGAGATCTTGGAAAGGGTTGCAAAAATGGCCTATAAATTAGCATCACCAATGGAGTTGAGTAAGGTTCACAATGTCTTTCATTTGTCTCAACTAAGGAAGTATATTCCAGATGAGTCACATGTGCTACAGCCTGAAACAATTGAGTTATACCAAAGTTTGACCTATGAAGAGAGGCCAATTAAGATCCTAGACAATAAAGTCAGGGATACTCGTAGAAAAAGTGTCAAAATAGTGAAGGTGTTGCGGTCTAACCAAGAAACTGAAGAAGCTACTTGGGAAGCTGAAGATATGATGAGAGAAAAGTACCCAGAGCTATTTCATGTTAGTAAGTAGAGTTACGGGGACGTAACTCGATTTTTAAGGGGTGTAGAAAGCGACCTGTTTTTCGCGCGTTTTTACCATCAATTTTGCAAGTTTTTATGAGTTTCTACAATTTTCAAGTAAGAGTTTTATGTTTGTCTACTAAAAAAGTTGTCAAGTAAGTGCCTAAGGTCTACAAAAACATAGTATTATAATAAGAAAGTATGAAGTAAAAGTGGTCTTTATTCAAATTCCATACACTAATCTACACAAAGTTTCAGGACGAAACCTCTTTTAAGGGGGGTAGACTGTAATACCCCACATTTTCACGTATTTTAAGGAAGTATTTTTGTATTTTATACGTGTAATTTTAATATTTTTATTGAAAAATTATGTTCAATAAGAATATTAAATGGAAAAAAATAATAATAATACAAAATAGCTTTAATTAAAAATAATTATTTGTGTTTATAAACAATATTTTATGTTTTATAAAATATTTTAAATGGATTCTAAAAATAGAATTTTCAAGAGTTTCCTAATTTATTTTGAGGCAAGGGCCTAAAGGTAATTTCCACTTTTTAGGATAAGTATGGGCTTTTCCAATTCCTACTTTGGGGCCTATAAATACCCTTTAAAACCAAAATTTTCAGGTTTCATCCCTCATAATTGTCATTAGGATTCCAAAATCTAGAGAGAGAAAGAGAAAAAAAAGAGGAGCAAATTTCTGAGAAAAAAATATATATTGTGTTCGGTTTTTAAGGAAAAAAAAAGGTGAGATCGTTTTATGGAGTTCGTGCCCTTGTCAGAGCCACCTCGAGCCACCGCCGGAGCCTCGCTGGCCACCACCTCCTCCCCCTTTCGGTATAATTTCAGACTTTAAAAAAAAATTTCTCCTTCTTTCTTTTTGATACAATCTTGCAAATTCATGTTCATATTTATGTTTAATCATGATTTTATAAGTTTCAATCATGTTTTATGAAGCTATGATTTGTTTTAAAGCATGAATTGATTTGTTGTTCATGAAATTTTACATTATGGTTTATTAAGTATGAAAGTTTTGATTTTTATGAGTTTTTATGATTTAAACTTCAATATTATGATCATGAATTGTTGTTGTGTAAATTTATGTGACATAGTAATACCGTCTTGGAGTTGCTCCGAAGTTGGTGCCTAATAGGGCGATTTTTAAGGAAAGGAAACCCGTTCGATGGAGAATCCACAAGTTTAAATATAATAATTAATTTGTTGAGTCTATGCACAGGTGAAAGGTTGTCAAAGGTAAGTTGTGTGTGTTTTATATTTCATATTGTTCTGTTGCATAGTCTTTAGTAGTTATGTACTCAGCTTTGCTGACTGTTTGTTTGGGTGCATGGCTTTGTCTTGGACTTGGCCCTACAATGATTTACTTGTTGGTGAGTAGTTGTCTAGAATAAGAAAAGCTACAGGTACAAGTGGACATAAGTCATTTCATGTTGGCTGGAGTGAGAGTGCTTGCTATGTTTTGTAGTTTATTTTTATTGCTTATGAATTACTAACTTTTATTTGGATGTTGTTTTATTTCTAAAATTCTTGTTTTTGTTTTTAAGGGCCATTAATTTGGTTCTGAAGTGTAAAGTTTAAAGTTGATTTTGGTTTTTGGATGTTTATTTGAATATGGTTTTGAGACTTGTTTTGAAGTTTAGTTTTAAATTGGTTTTTAGCTTTAAGACTTCCGCTGTAGTACTTTGATAAATGCCTTAGCCGTTATCACAATTGCGTTAATACTTTGGTTTTGTATAAGGCTCCATTTATTTCCATGAAAAATAACTTTCCATGAAAAATAACTTTCTACTCTGTAAGAAATATAATTTTCATGCAAAAAAATATTATAAAAGAAGTTTTCCCTTTTTTGGTGGGAGAAATACTTACCGAAAAGAAAATTGAAAAGAAAAAGGGGTGAAGGATGTAAGGATAGAAATTAAAGAGTAATGATGGGAAGAAAAATATTACATACTTTGTACTTTGTTTGCAAACAGAAACAAGAATTTTCTTTTTTAAAAGAGACGTTTCCATCCTTGAGAAAGTTTATTTTCACCCTTTACCCAGAACAAAGGAAAATAGAAAATGATAGAAAATCATTTTCAAAGATAATTTTTTTTTCTCTAAAACAGATTATGTTAATATAACAGTCACTTAAAAGTTAACATACACAAGTAGTTGTAATACAATTATTAGGGGCCATTTAATTAGCGCAGGGGAAACGAAATAGAATCCATAAAGAGAACCAGGGAGAAAAGAAAGAAATGATCTTGATTTACCCTGTTTGCTTGGCTATGCAGTGGAAACAGAATGAACTATTCTCTGATCCCTTTGTGACTGTTTGGTTCAAACTAGGGAATCAACTTTAATTTTTTTTCTTTTTATTGACAGTAATAACCTGTATGAATCTATGACATATGTAAATAATATATACTTTTAATATGAATTGCTAAAAAAGTAAACTTTTATTTACCACAATTTCATAGTTGCACTTTTATTGATTTGTAATTTCATATTTCTTGCACAAAAAATTGTTTTTACCATAATGGATGAAGATCATACAAACACCAACATACTTCCGTACTTAAATTACATACTAATATCATTAGTGGTGCCTACATAAAGTTTTTACCAAGTCGAACAATAATTCTTACATCAAGTGTTTACAATCAACAAAACAGGTTTTTAATAACACCAAAAGAATAATTCATAACCAATGCCACCAATCAACACCAATAATGGATAACACCAAAAGAAGTTGTTATTAATGCAACCTACTTACAACCATGCATGATTACTCAACCTAGAACTAAGATTCACCATCACCACTTCCACCAAGAAGGCTCTCCATATAACTTCCTTTCAAAGCATCCCGACAAATTCTTAGAGATCATGAGGTTGTTCAGTTGTATGGTGAGGATGTTGGCAACTTCAAAGACTTGTGTACGAGTGACACATTTTAAATTTAAAGAGAGTATTTCTTGTAACACTTGTTCACTCTTCTCAACTATCTTTTGTTCTCTTTCATCGGCACATTGTTCACGATCATCGGTCCGTGCCATTACACTAGCCATAGTAGAAAGGTGACCATTAATATCTTTCATATATGTTTGTAAGCTAGCTAACTCACTACTTCCTCCACCTTCACTACCTCTCCTCCTTTTCTTATAAGGTTTTTCCGTGCTCATCTTTTTTTAGGAAGGGGAGCGGATTCAACAATTGGGGTTTGAGTTAGAGTGACATCACCGCTACCAAAAAAATCATCATCATCATCATCACTAGAATCAAGTGCAAGTGGAACAGGGTAGCTTTTTGTATAGTTTTAACCACATAAATAAAGCCTTCTGCTGATTTTTCTAGTTGCATAGTCCTTGCCATATGTTCATCAACTCATGAAAGTGAGGAAATGCAACCCCATGAAAGTTCTTACAATGAATATGACTCTAGAAAAACAAAAAAAATACAACAACATAGTTTAAAGATTCAAACTAATAAAGTTTGAAACTAACAAGTATACTTTGCAAACCATAACCTCTGAAACTGTTATTTTTATAATATAGCATGCCAATTTAGAGTATAACATGATAATATAGCATACGAACAACAACCTATCAAACTAACATTCTATAATATACAATATAAGAAAAAATAATATAACAAGGAGTTGTAGTTGCCTACCTTGCAATACTCATCATAAACATCGCCTTCCAGAGAAATCATCTTCTTTTCATCATCCCAAGAAAATCCACTAATACTTAATATTTGAGTCATGGCCCTAAACTTGGTTGAATTTGTTTTTAGCCTTGAATTGATGTGTGGTGTAGCTTTCAAACCACAATCTGGAAAGACCCTCCCTATCATCTCTTCAAAATGAGTTACGTAACCATTTCTAAATCATGTCTCACATCTCCATTGAGGATCAAGTGCTGGCTCCGACAACGCCTCCGCTTAAAGAATAAATTCAATCTATGGGTAGAGCATAAAAAAATCATTTAAGAGAATTATTAAAATTATCGTGTATTGACAATATTAATACTTCTTATTAGTTTAGATTGCGTACCTTTTGTACTGTGTGAATATGAGTTGATAGTGATCTAAAATATACTTGATTTTGAAATTCACCGAAAACAACAATTAAATAATTTAAGTTTGGTTTTTTGAAATTTGATTCAATTAGGATAGAACTCAAAAAGGCGAAATGCCTCTAACAGGTATCTTAGAAGTTGAAATTTTCGATGTTTGGGGTATTGATTATATGGGTCCCTTCCCTTCTTCTAATGGTAATCGTTATATAATTGTCGTTGTGGATTGTGTTTCTAAGTGGGTGGAAGCAATTTCTACCCCCCACTGTGATGCTAACACCGTATTGAGACTATTTAAGCAAGTTATTTTTCCTAGGTTCGGAGTCCCTAGAGCTATCATCAGTGATGGGGGAACGCACATTCATGAGAAGAGGTTGGATAAGCTGCTAGAGAAGTATGGTGTTTATCACAGAAAAGGATTGGCATATCATCCACAAACTAGTGGTCAAGTTGAGGTTTCGAACCGAGAGATCAAGTCCATACTAGAGAAGACGGTTGTGAAATTGAGAAAAGATTGAAGTAGTAAGCTTCATGATGCTTTATGGGTGTATAGAACAGCTTTCAAGACTCCAATTAGTACTTCCCCATATAGATTGGTTTATTAAAAAGCGTGTCATCTCCTAGTAGAACTCGAATACAAAGCTTATTGGGAAATCAAAGAATTAAACATGGATGCAAAGCTTGTGGGAGAAAAACGGTTACCGCAGTTGAATGAATTAGACGAATTTCGGCTAGGAGCATACGATAGTGCCAAAATATACAAGGAAAAGACGAAAAGATGGCACGATAAACGAATCATGAAAAGGGAGTTTCATGTCAGCGATAAGGTTTTATTGTTCAAAACAAGACTTCGATTATTCCTTGGAAAATTGAAATCTAGATGGAGTGGTTCCTTTACGGTGACAAATGTGAGCGAATTTGGCTTTGTTGAAGTTCAAAGTGAAAAAGGTGAAGTATTCAAGGTTTACGGTGAAAGGTTGAAGCCATATTGTGAAGGAGATGTACGTCATCGGTTTGGTTGAAGTCATTCCAACTCGATGATCCTAAAGCACCTTGATCACTAATGCAGCCATGGTCAAGCTAGTGACCTTAAAAAAGTGCTTCTCAGGAGGCAACCCGAGCTTTCTATCCCTTTCTTTCTCGTTTTGCGTGTTTTTGTATGTTTTCGTAGTTTAGTTTAGCTTAGTTTAGTCTTTAATTTGATTTTGAAGCCTAACTAAGGGTCTCAGTGTTATCATGCTTAACTGGGGTAATTAAGGAGAGATTAAGAGTTAAAAACGTGCTTAAGTTTAATAGATAATAACAATTTTTAATATAATTCGTTAATTAGGGAGAAAAAAAAAACAGCAAAAAAGAGCCTTAAAGGCTCCCTGCGGGCGCAGCTCTCAAACACCCTTCTCTTCTATGCGCCCGCATTTTAAAACAGAAGCTCTGTACTTTCTTGTAGAATGAACCTGCGGGCGCAGCGTTCAAACTGCATTCCTTCTTTGTGGGCGCAGTTGCCCCGTGCGGTCACCCATCTTTCTTTTTTTTGTTTTTTTTTTCGTGTGGGGACTTTTCTTTTATGGCCATTATTTCTACTCCCCCACCCCCCCTACACACACACAATTATTTTATTATCATTTTATTATTATTATTATTATTATTATTATTATTATTATTATTATTATTATTATTATTATTATTATTATTATTATTATTATTATTATTATTATCACCATCATCATCATCATCATTATTATTGTTATTATTATATCTTATATTATTATCTTTTTATCTACTCTATTTTTAAATCTCACCTAATCTCTCTTCTAATCTATCTTCTTCTTCCTCCTTCACACCATTAAAATCCCAAAACCTCCAACTTCAAACCCCCATAACTCACTCAATACTACTCCAAATCTCTCCAAATTTTGACATAACACTCCTCTCACTACTTTAAACAATCTCTTGGAGTTGAAATTCGAAAAAAATCAACGAATCGCATCACCTGGAGTTCGAAATTTTCGAACTAATTTTTGCTTGATTTTGGGTTTTCTACGTCAATTTTCTTGCGAATTCTTGCTCTATTATCATCTACTAACGTATAACTTCCTTTTCATCCATGTTTTATGAAGTTTTAATGAATTTCTAATTTTTGGGTATTTTTAATACGAATTTAAATTTAAATTTTAAACTTGATTATTGTTCCCTATAAGTGCTTAATGCTTATTTTTATGCTTCAATGTCATGTTTAGAGTTGTTAATTAGGAGTAATTGGAAGTTTTGTGTTAAATTGTTGAGTGAGAATTTTCATTGAATTTTTGATAGTTCATGAATTTGTTGAGGATTAGAAGTGTTAACTAGTTAAATTCATGCTTAAAGTCTTTAGAATACTTCATATCATGCTTTGAATTGGTTTTTATGCTTAATTTTGCTCTAGCTTTATTCATGAATTTTCATTAGCAACTTTATTATTGAACTCTAATGCTTATAAATTTGGTTAAGAGTTGCTACGAGTGTAATACCTCATATATTCACGTATTTTAAGAAAGTATTTTTGTATTTTATTCGTATAATTTTAATATTTTTATTGAAAAATTATGTTCAATAGGAATATTAAATGAAAAGAAATTTATAATAACAAAATAAATAAAAATAAATAATAAATAAATTTTAATTGAAAATAATTATTTGTGTTCATAAATAATATTTTATGTTTTTAAAATATTTTAAAAGGCTTCTAAAAATAGAATTTTCAAGGGTTTCCTAATTTATTTTGAGGCAAGGGCCTAAAGGTAATTTCCACTTGTTAAGATAAGTATGGGCTTTTCCAAATCCTACTTTGGGGCCTATAAATACCCTTTAAACCCCAAATTTCAGATTTTCATGCTCATAAGTTGTTATTAGGATTCTAAACATCTAGAGAGAAAAAAAAAAAAAAAANAAAAAAAAAAAAAAAAAAAAAAAAAAAAAGGAGAAAGTGTTTTTCCGAAAAAAAAAATTCGTGCCTCGCTGGACCCCACCAGAGCCCCTCGCGCCACCGTCGCACGCCTCGCACTCCTCCCCTTGTTTTGGCAATTTTCGGAACTTAAAAAAAAATTCTCCTTCCTTCTTTTTGATTCAATCTTGCATATTCGTGTTCATATTTATGTTGAATCATGCTTTTATAAGTTTTAATCATGTTTTAATAAAGTTATGATTTGTTTTAATGCATGAATTAATTTGTTGTTCATGAAATTTTACATTAGGGTTTATAAATTATGAAAGTTATGATGTTTTTATGAGTTTTCATGACTTTAATGTTAATAAATAAATCTGAAATTTTTATAAAAACAAGTTAAAGTAAGTTTTAAGCATTCATATTATGCTAGTATGACCACATATTAATTCTATGATGTTACATATGATTTTTAGTATGTTTTATGAAGTTTAAAAGTGATTTTTAAGCATGTTTAACATGCTGTCCAGAATTTATAAAGTGAATAGTTAAGCTTTTAAAGTATGTAATTAGCATGAATTGATCATATAAATTAAGTAATACATTGTATGGTTGATTTATGTTGTTTTTGAAGTTTTTAAAGAAGTTTTGGTAATTTTAAATTGCTGTCCAATTTTCTAAAGTGGCATAAAATTTATATTAAGGTTTTATAAAGCATAAATTAGTCCCGAAAAATTTAGTAATCATACAATAGAAAATTAAAGTGAAGTATGGAATTGAATAGAGACCATATAAGAAATATTTTGGATAAGTTTCCCATATAGAAGTAGTTTGTAGTTGTTGTAGAACTTAGTCAACAAGGTTTTAATTTAGTTTCGATTTTTTCTCATGTAGGAGACTTTGAACTAGTCCGCTTCTAGAAGATGTGGCAGAGCACCATTATTTTACAAGGTACGTAAGTACTAAAGACAAACACAAGAACTACAATTCATGCTTGGATGATCCTTGATTATATGCTTGGATTATACGTAAGTACTAAAGACAAACACAAGAACTACAATTTAGTAATCGACAAGTTTATTAGAAGCATGTTTTTTTATAGTATGTTGATATTCCATGTTAAATAGTAATATAAATTCTTATACGCTTGATTTGGAATGTTATGATCAGTTCATTTGGCCAATAGGTTATTAACAAAGGAAGGAAGTTTATTTTAAGTTGGTTAGTTGCTTACTCAACAAAAAAGGTAGTTGTGAATTTTTATTCACATGATTAAAAGAAGTTATGAGCAATTATTTTATACAAGTTGTCACTCATAGTTTAATGTGTGGTCAAGGAGGAAATATATATTTAGCCACTCACAGTTAATGTGTGGTAAAGGAAGTTCAGTTTAATTAGAGGACACACATAAGATTATTTCTTAATCACCTTAAATTGAAGATAATTAATATGGCTTGCTTGATTTGATGCATGTCTTTGTATGATGTTGTGTTTGAGTCATAACATTGTTAAACCGGCTAATCACGTAAAGTGTAAGAGGACTTGCATCAAAACTCTTGGAACGTATATACCATGAGTATGAACAATGGGGGGAGTCGTATGGAACAGTGATCTATGACTTCTAATTGGAGTACAAGACGTTGTACTCTTTTATATTTTTAATGTGCTGGATAACCGTCACTTTATGTGACATAGTAATACCTTCTTGGAGTTGCTCCCAAGTTGGTGCCCAATAGGGCGATGATTTTTAAGGAGGAAACCCATTCCATGCAGGAACCATAATTTTAAATATAACAATTAATATAGTTGAGTCCATGTACAAGTAAAAGGTTGTCAAAGGTAAGTTGAGTGCATGTTTTATTTCTTATTGTTTGTTGCATAGTCTTTAGTAGTTATGTACTCAGCTTTGCTGACTGTTTGTTTTGTGTGCATGGCTTTGTCTTGGACTTGGCCCTACAATGACCCACTTGTGGTGAGTAGGTGTCTAGTAAAAGAAAAGCTGCAGGTACAAGTGGGCATAAGTCATTTCATGATGGGCTGGAGTGAGAGCGCTTGTTGTGTTTTGTAACTTTACTTTATTCTATTGCTTATGAATGACTAACATTTACTTTGGATGTTGATTTATTTCTAAAGACTTTTATTTTTGGTTTTAAAGGCCATTATTATGGTTCTAAAGTGTAATAAGTTTAAAGTTGATTTTAATTTTGAGATTGTTTTAAAGTTTAGTTTAAATTCGTTTTGATTTTAAGACTTCCGCTGCAGTACTTTGATAAATGCCTTAGCCGTTATCACGGTGGTGGTAATACTTTGGTTTTTCCATATTTAGAAGTTTTAATAAATATAATCCTTAATAATTATAACATGTTTTCTAGAAAAATAAGAAGTAAGAAGTTAGGAAATTCCAGGGTGTTACAACTAGCCTTAGCTAGTTATTTTCTTGTTGCTCTCAAATATTATTGGAGTTGTTTGGATGATCATAGTTGCTTAATGTTTTGATTCATATTATAGTGGAAGTTGATTTTTGGTGTTCACTTTGGTGTTTCCATTGAATATGAGCTTGAGAATGTTGGTTTTTGGATGCATAGAATATAATAAGTGCTTATAGAATGGATCTTGTTGGTCACACTCATAGCCTTATTTGTTGAGAGAATTTGTAGTTCTCATTTGTTTAGTTGCATTTACAAACGGGCCATGCCAAAATTTCTGCTCGACTTAGTTTGTAAATTTAGTTTTATGATGACTACAACACCTTAATTGTTTCATTGGTCATGACATTACACTTCTTGCATCCTATGACTCTTTATGCTTTCATATTGCCATGACTTTGGTTTTGAAACTTGCTTCAATAGAATTCTAATCCTTTTTTTTCATATTTATGTTTTGTAGGATAATGAAGAAATCTATTGGAAAATTGCTTGGCGGAGACCCCAAGAAATCTCAAAAAACCGAGGCATCTCCTTTGACTTCCAAGGGGAAGCAACCATCATCCTCTAGAGCACCACCTCAGAACCGACAAGAAAGGAAGAAATGCCATGAAAATCTCTCCAAGAGAACAATTAGGTCCACACGGTTTTTCCACAAGCAAACATGTGATAAACTTGGTATTACTGACCAAGTGATGAGGATGGCTTACCGTATCGGATGGGGAAACTGGATCAATGCTGCTATGCCCGGTTCTGATGGTCAAACCCAGCAGGCCCCACATACATACAGAGAGCTCACCCTGGAGTTCTTATCCAACTACCATTTCCATGTTACTCTCCTTCAGCTTCAAGATAGACACACATCAGCTTCACTATCTTTGGATAACACTATGAGATGGATGTAGATGAATTGAATGAGAGGTTCCTATGGAATTCTGAGAATACGGTATGGTCCACATCGAAGCATGAGTAGGTATGCTATTTCAAGGGAACTTGGTGAGAGCAGATTACAAATGGCAGTTCTACTTTCACTTCTACTACAACCAAAGCCTCGGAGGTCCAGCATCCTGCCCTTCGGTACTTCCTTAGATATGTAGTATACTGCCTATTTTCGAGAGGAGAGTTTAGGAGAGTTAGGACAATTCTACCCTGGTGAAGTTAGACTATTATGGATGGTGACAGAAGGGTATGACAGACAGCCTCTCCACTACAACTTCGGGTTCTTTCTAGCTCACCGGTTCGCAGAGATTGCAAAGGGTATTACTAACACCGGCACTATATACATAGATGGTATGATTACATGGCTAGCTCACACTCTAGGCTACACTGAAGATATCCACAACCTGAACCCGATCGAGGAGAACCCCTACCTCGATATTGCTGCCCTCCGAGCTGCAAACTTTCTGAGACATTATCAGAGGGGGCATAGAGAGAGACATGTTTGGTGTGTTCAGGAAATCTCATGGTGTTATTTGCCTATTGCCTATGTTAGTCTTACATATTAGGAGCACCTAGACGGACAAAACTCTTGGAAGATTCAGCAGGCTGGCGGCCAACCCCAGCGTCATCCAGCTCCACCATGACCTGAGCCCCTGAGAAATAGCTATGTCGGTCGTTCCTCCTCCACTTTCAATATGATACCCTTGATGAACCGACTCGATGATATGCATCTCTATAACCAGCAGAGGTTTGACAGGGTTGATCATTCACTCAGAGGACTCTGTTCCGATGTTGATTTACTGCAGCGAGTCTAGTGGAGAGAGCACATGAGCAATGTAGAGACCGGGACAGTTGAAGGCTTCCCGAACCATCCCAACTAGCCACCCACATATGACCCTAGAACCGAGCCTACCTCCTACCCTTATCAGCCATTTTATGACCAGTACTATCCTAGGTACTGGGGACCCGGTCTGTAGAGCTCGGCTTCACCTCCTTCCTTTGTTTTTCATGGTTATCCCAACAGTTGAAGTCTTTTATGTATATATTTTCTTAGTTACTTTATTTTATTTTATCTTATTTTTCTTCTTGTTTTTACCCTTTTTCTTTGGAGATTGGTTTGTTTCTTTCCTTTTTCAAGATTTATTTCAAGCAGGATGTATTATTGATTCAGTACTTAATTGGACTCCTGTTAGGAATTGATAATGATTTGGTTAGACCATTCCAACTTCTCCTTCTCTTTTGTTTTGATTGGTGTGTTTAGTTAGCTTTATTTGCTTTCCTAACTTAGTTTTATTGCTTTCTTAAGACTGTTGCATGGTTTGTACCATTCGTTAGGAATGGGAGTTTACATGTGACCAAAAAGATTGTACTATTTTTCTTAGGTTTAATTTTAGAGAGAGTTTGTTTAATGGATTGCTCGTGTTCCAGCTTGAGTTTTATTGTTGGAATTGACTGCTTCTGTACCCCTTGAGCTTATCTTTGAAAGCTTTATGACTCTTGACTGCGGATGGATCCACATGTGTGATTTGTTGGTTATGACTTGAATTTGATTGCTAGATTTCCTTTTATTGGTCAACTCTTTCAATCTTGCTTGGGTCTTGGACTTGAACTGTGTTAACGGGAGGATTTGAGCTACTTTTGCATATAATATCATTCATATTTTTCTTTCAAGTGTGCTTAGTTCCTGGTGTAATTATGATCTTGGGTTTGACATTGGATTCTGGTAACTTTAATTGTGGATTTTGTGTATGTTACGCATTATAAAAGGCCTTCATTTCTTCTTTTGACCCTCGGAGTTTCATTTCCTACTTTTATATATTTTCCCTTTATCCCGTGTTTTGAGCTTTTATCCCTTTCATTTGTATTTTTAGCCACAATAAAAGCCTTATTAGCCTTGCTACATAATTCATTATATGCTCAAACTTGGTTTGGGGGAGTTGAAGTGGTTGTGATGTTGTTAAAGTAACTTTTGAAGGTTGTTATGGAGGATTGATGGTGAAATAGTTGGAAATGTTATTGTTAAAGGTTGTTTAATTATAAAGCTTCACATTTAAGGCTCTACATACCAATGTATAGGTTGTTGCAGTTAATTAAAGAGTCATATTTTATTCATGGCCTAGTTATGTATGTGTGATGATTGTGTTTATTGTTTATTAAATCTATAAGCAAAAATAAATCATTAAGAGTCGTGAAACTAAGATTTATTATGCATGAAAAGTAAAGAAAAAAATTATAAAAGCATAATAAAGAGGAAAAAAATAAATGAAAAAAGAAAGAAGTTATGAGTTTGTGAATTATGGTGTTGATGTGAAAAATAATGAAAAGCTTGGTTTGATTTGGTTGGATTGGATGTTGGAGAATGTTAATAATTTTTGAAATTGTTGATGATTTTCCTTGGTTTTATATGCGTATACCCCGCATTCCACCACATTATCCAAATTTATCCTACACATCACCCTAGCCACGTTACAAGCTTATTAAAGTCCTTTTTGATCTTCGTGCACATGCTATGGTTATTGTGAAGTGAATCCTTTGTCAAGGTCTTGGAGTATTAATTGCATTTCAAGCCGACAATTAGGATGAGTGGATACCCTTAAACACTTGCATGAGGTGTGAGATGTGGGTTTCGGGTTCTTAAAATTGCATTTAAACACATTTTACATTGCATTCCATATTTTGTTGGGAGGTGAGGGTTAGAGCTTCATTGTTATAAGCTCGTCATTAATTGTGTGGAGTGACAACCCGTGAGCTACACTAGTCATCGATTCATTAAACTTGCTTGGTTATTTTTGTTTAACCTGTATTTAGGAAGGACGGTAATTGGATGCTTGATTGGCTGGCTTTGATCCATGTGTCTTCGGATGTTCTCTTGAGTTATGATGCCTATTTTGTTTTATGCGTTGTAGTCAATTTCGTTGTGTTTGCTCGGGACGAGCAAAGGTTCGGTTTGGGGGAATTTGATATACGTGTTTTATGTGGTGTTTTTTCCTCATTTTTGGTTAATTCTTATGCTAAATAGTTAAGTTTGTGGCTTTGTTTTGATTAAATATTGTCTTCCGATGTTAAGTTATGTTTTGGAACGGTTTTAGCATCTTTAGTAGACTTTTAGAGCTTTTTACGGTTATTCTATGCTTCCTCGGTTATTATGCGCGGTTTTCGGTTTGTTTTACATGTTAAAGGAGCGTAATAGGGAGTTATGAAGTCATTAGAAGCTAAAACGAGTGAAAATGTACTTGTCTTGGGATGCGTGCCAAGTCACGAGAAGCTACGAACGAGATTCAAAGATATCGAGCGAAGAACTCAAAAGATCGTCAAAATGTCACTCAATATATTCCATGCAGATGCAACCCTTAAAACCTCCTTGATCTATGCTCTCGCAACATAGATTAGAAGTTCAAGAAGTCCCAAAACTAAGCACCTGCAGGCACAGGGAAGGACCGTGTTTTGGTCACTGCGGGCGCAGGTGGAGCGTTTCGCGCCCCGTTTGGCTTTTCTTCGCGGTTTTGCTTTGTGAATTTATTATAATTAAAACCTAATTACCATAATTACTCTATGTATATGGGGGCACGACCCTAACTAGTTTTCAGTATATTTTTAGACTTAGTAATCCCAAAACACTTCTCTCTCTAGAATTTTAGAAGCAATTACTTTGTTCTTAACGATTCGGTTCTCAATTAATGCAATTCAATCTTTCTTTTGGTAATTTCTTTCCTTTTGCTTTTCAATTCTTTTTAGTTTATGATTCTTCTTAGTTTGTTAGTCTTTAGTTTAGTTTATTTATTTTTTAAATTTATTTGTTTAGTTTAATTTCTTAGTAATTAATTTCATTTTAATTCTTGTTTTAATTAGTTTATGTTTATGGATTTGTTAATTGAATTTGTTCTTGTTTTAATTTCTTTAGCCATGTGTGAGTAGTCTTTTTCTCTAGGGCTAGGGGATCTATGATCATGTTGTGATTTATTTTATGTTCATTGATTAATTGTTGGTTTTTAATTGAATTCCTATTATTGATTTCTATTGATTGCAATTAAATTGTGGCCAGATTTAGTTGTGAGTTAGGTAATTGTCGAAATTGAGGCGGAGAGGTAAGATTACCACAATTATACCACTAAATAATAGTTAAAACGAATTGATGCAAGCGATAGCCGGTAAAGGAGTTTTGAGGGAGTCTAAGTTCGAGAGAATTAGTGAGCCCTAGTTCAATGAATGCCAATGAATTGATTTATGAGTTGTTAATTGATCATAGTGAACTAACTGCCCTAGGTTTTTATTATAAGATTTTAATTCATAAATTTCCCGTCATTTCATTAGCTTTAGTCGTTGTTTTCCTAGTTTTAGTAGTCTTTACACAACTTTCCACAAAGACCCCTTAAATAGTTTAGTCTTTTTAGAACTAATAGAGTTAAATCGCTTCCCTGAGGATTCGATCCCTATTTCCCTAGATATATTAGTTAGAGTTGTTCGATTTATTTTTGAGAGGTGTGCGATAGCCTTGCATCAGATATATGAAATTATATAATGGTAAGATATTTCAAAAATATAATGAGTTATGCATCCAACAACTATCTACGTACACATGCAATGAGGAAACCATTTACCTATGACTCACATATGCACATGAACCTAAGACTCCAAATAATGCAAGACATTGTACAGTGTGGATACAAAATCCATTTATTCTTTGGACTTCTAGTCGATGATAAACCTTTAATCATCATATTTCATATTTCATTGGACTTCAGGTCCATAATGAACAATCAATATATCATCATTATGTCGGCATCAAAATGGACATATATTTCAAAACTGTTATTAACAAGTTCATTCCTTCTTGCATATAAATAATATTCTTTGGTTCCATTATATACCGGTATCATAATATTCTTCAAGTTATAATTTTTTCATGCTATTTTACGATGATATTTAAACACATTGTTTCTAATTGGTACCATCATAATTTTCTCATAGCATAGGCCATCTATTATGGTTAGATTCAAATATCAATACCACTTCCAGGGTATTTCATACTCTTATAGTATCATCATCATTATTACAATTTCAAAAATGTCAACTGCACTATCTTGCCATATATCACATCTTTATTATCTATTTATTTATATATTAATTTGGAACCAATTATATAACTTACACTTCAGGTGTAGTGATTCAATTATAATTGACAAGATTCATTTCAACGCATACACAATATATGACCAAAAAGTATCCTCAACGTTATACTCCATGAATCATAACTGTATACAAATCAAATCATATATGTGCAACATATCTTGATAATAGATAAACAAAATTTGGCACATAACCTTTCAAATTACCATTATAAAGATCATCAATTTATGATAAGAAGAAAATTTTCCAACTTATTCCAATTCTCCTCCCCCTAAGTTGGTAAAATATAGGGCGTCAAATTGTTAACCAACTTAGTATATAATTTCATGTGCCAAAATACTTCATCTCATAGGAGATTCTTTTTTTCTTTTTTTTCATCTCTTACAAAAGTTATATTCAACAAAATTTTCATCTCTTCTAGAGAATAATTTCAAATCAAACCATAACATCTTTAACTTATGATATACATTGCACATGCATGTATCTTTCAATAGATCTTTCATATAAAATCAGATCTCTTCTAGAATACAATATCAATGGAGAGACATGTATTATGCAGTTTTCTCTCTTCTTTTTCTAATTCATGTGTGCAGACGAATAATAGCCCCAATCAAGATATTGTTCAAAAAAAGTAGTTCAATTTCATGTAATTCCATTAGTTCGCGATCTTCTTGATCTCCAAAGACTTTCACAGTGTGATACTAGTTATGTAAGTTATATTTGGTGATCTTCTGGTCACCTAATAATTGAATACATAAGTTATTTGAACTTTTAGTCATCTACTACCCCCATTTCCTGCTATTTGCAACAATTGGATATTATTTGTGAGAAATAAAATATCCAATGTTGCAACTAATTGGAAACGGAGGTAGTAATAATATTTCTTATATATAAAAAATTATCATTTCAAATTTTCTTCAAAACAAATTGTATTGTCAAAATTTGCAATAAAAAATATAGCTCAATCTCAATGTTATGTTAGTATGTCTTGCCATTTTATTCATTTCAATATATCTAACATGAGAGAGCGTCAACACATTATTTCATATCAAATAATGAAACTTTAGGTTTTCATAACAGGTGATCAATATATCCTAGATGGCCCAATTTAATTACTATCTCCGTAATCTTTTACTTGCAACAAAGGGGTATTATTTGTGAGACATAAAATATTCATTTGTTGCAAGTAAATGATTACGGAGGTAGTATATCACATCTAAAGCTTTTCTTAATAATCAAGAAGTTTTCAAACATTGTACTAGTGATCACTTTATTAGACAAACTTTATGCATGACCATGGATATGATGTACATGATATAAGAACACTTAACATGTGTTTACTTTTCTTCTAGACTTGGCAAGACCATCAACTAATCCAATAATACTTCACACTTTGTTGGAGCATTGCTAATAATCTTGGTACATGCTAATCTTGTTAGATATTCTATACTCTTCTGGAGCCCATTATATATATTCATGGTACATATTAATTTCATTGGAATACTAGACATAATATCCTTAGGAGATCTATTTTACATTCTTGAATTTCGCATTATCAATTGTTGCTCATTTCCTTTCCTGAAGATTCTTATGACTTGGACCGATTGGTCTGCTCTAACACGCTTCAAGCGTGCTCTAAGCTCATTTGCAACTGCTTCAATTGGAGCATTTATTCATATTCATCTTCAGGATGATATCATGTGAAATATTTAATTGATTATTATGTGGCCACTTTCATAAACAATTGATATTTAAGCTAATATATGTAACAAGCTGACCATCAATATATTTGATTTTCCATAAGCAATGACTATTAAAATATTAAAATAAATACTATCTTTGCTTAATCATGGCATATGGGGCATGAAACTAATCTAGCAGCCTTTAATCCTCTTATACTATACCTCTAAAAACCATAAACTCTTATAACTCATACATGTTCCTCATGCCCAATATATATCAATCATTATATTTTAAATTTTAACAAAACAAAAAAAAAAAAGGTGGGCACAATGAAAACATTTTTCGAATAAGTTTCTCACGGTTTCTTATTTTGCTAAAATGAATATATTCAAGTTTGCAATTCTTATGAGTGTTTTTTTACATGAATTATAATAAATAAATATTGACCTATAGATCGTTATCAAGAACATCCATCCAAAGATGGTTTATGCAATAATTGGATAGTAGCTTACAAATTACTAACACTACGCTACTTGTCTTACCCCGTCATTTCATAGGAAAAATAAGTACCCATGTAATAGATATATTGTCACAATAGTACAAACAAATGATTTTGCTGTGGTTTTTTCCCGGTTATTTGTGGCGGTTTTGAACCGCAACACTTATGGTAGCAGCAAATAAGTGCTTTTTTGCTGTGGTTATTCACAAAACCGCAGCAAATAAGCACCCAATAAAAATAAAAAAAAAATAAAAATTTAGCATTTTAAATCAAAATTAGAAGCTGAAATGTTATACATACATAGAATCAATTATTTTCAATTGAATTACACTTATATCACAAAAAAATACACTTCTATCACAAAAATACATTTGAAATTTAACTTAAACAAGATTGATGATGGACTTGTTGGTGAGTGATTGGAGAAATAGAGCATACAGCAGCGCGGTCCGAGAACCAGTAGCAGCAGCGGCACACCAGCAGCTTTACCATTCATGAATAAACCCATTCTTTCATTCATAAAATCAATCATAAGCTCAATCTCATCTAAATATGTCATTCAAGCATCATTAATATACTCATTCAAGCATCCTTTAATATACTCATTCAACCATTCTTTCGTTCAATCATTTATTCATATAGTAGTCTCATTCAATCATTTATTTTATATAGTATTGTTTGGGCCAGGTCCAGATCCCAGGCCCAATATAATGGAAATTACTATTTTGCCCCTAACAGGGACAAGAGATCCTTACAGGCACTCCCTCCGGAGGGGTGTTAGATTATGACACTTGTCATGATCCCAAGGGTCTGACAACTATACTTTCGTACTATAAATATAGTACAATTTATGCATTTGAGGGTACGCTTTTCCTGCCATTTCTGACGAATTCCCAATAATTCGGATCGATTCTTCCAGCTTACTGACTTAAGCATCGGAGGGGCGTTCCCGGGAAAAACCCGTCGGGTTAGTCATCCTCTGTTTGTTTTGCAGGTCAGATCTCGGTTCTCGAGGAGCGTTCGCAGGTCCAGTTCAGACAAAAGTTCTACCAGGAACTGATTGGCGCTGTCTGAGGGGACCGTCCAAACAGTCATGACTACCTCGAGAAGACAAAACGCTAATAGACGTCACGGTACTCAGCCCTTGGGACACACTGTTGGGGACGCTCAGGTTGAGAACAACAACCATGATCCTCGGGAAGAATCCCTTGGGCAGGACATGGAAGTTGCTCAACCTCCTCAACAAGATATCGTCACTCGAGCTGAGCTGACAGCCATCATGCAGCAGATGACTCGAACCTTCTAGGAGATTCTCCAGCAGTCTGCTAAGAACCTACAAGCTCAGCCCTCTGGAAGCCGAGGAGTCATGCAGAAGCAACATTGAGCACCTAGTCATCATTCCCGTCAGGATGGGGAAGTTCCTCGGTCCAAGGGGAAGCAAGCTCAGCACGAGCGTCAGCCAACCCTCGCTCCTGGACAGCCCGGCTACTCTGGTCAAAGCTGGGTCCGGGAGCTGAGGAAGTTCGAAGATGAGAAAGAGCGAAGGGGCCACGAAGACTCAAGGGTCATCGAGGATGCCCGAGAGCTCATTGAAGCTCGTCAGGAGCAAAGACGTCACACTGACGCAAGGGAAATCATCAAAGACCTCTGGGTCAGAAACTCAGACGCCCGGACCATCCTCAATGAGAAGCGTCGGGCTCGAGAAGATGCTGAGGAAGAGGTTGTGGGACCTAATCGGACCCACAAACCTCAAGACCGTCCTCAGCGCCTATCAGCACCATCGGCTAGAGGTTCGACTAGGGACCGAGAGCATAGCCCTCGCCGGGCGCAGCGCTCCCTCGGCACCTAGACGAAAGAGAAACCTTACCGGTATCAAGAGGACTATGAAGACGAGGGTCGCGACCATCATCAGGGTGTCCTCACCTACA
The DNA here is from genome assembly GCA_016808085.1 of Suaeda aralocaspica. NCBI lineage: Eukaryota > Viridiplantae > Streptophyta > Magnoliopsida > Caryophyllales > Amaranthaceae > Suaeda > Suaeda aralocaspica. Next base: position 81,464 of record PYUH01000575.1, on the reverse strand, counting down.
ATACACCCTTCAGTAGGGAAATCATGGATACCGTTGACCCTAAGAAGGTGAAAGTACCACCCATCGAGCATTTCAATGGTACCACCGATCCCTCTAATCACATGGCCGCCTATAAAGCTCAGATGGCAGTCCAGACAGGATGCAAAGCATCTTGGTGCAAATTTTTCCCAACTACCCTCAAGGGGAGGGCGCTCAACTGGTTCATTGAGCTGCCATCAGGAGTAATATCTGATTTCTCCACCCTCAAGTTGCTGTTCAACAAACATTTTGTTGCAGCAAAAAGGCATAAAAAGACAAGCATACAACTTATGTCTTGCAAATAGAGGGAAAATGAGACCCTCGGCGAATACATTAAACGCTTTAACGCTGAGTCGTTAGAAATATCTAACTTGGAAGACTCAGTAGCATTCGCAGCCTTGATGTCTAGGCTCAAGCGAAGCCGTTTTCGTTTTGAACTACTTCATGATGAAGTCAGCACCTTCACCGAGGCTATGACTCGGGCGAAGAAGTACATCAATGCAGCTGACATAAATCACCCGATGGACCCTCATCCATCGAGGAAGGAAGGAAAGAGGAAGATGGAAGCTTTCTCTTGAGACAAGGGTAACAGGTCGCGGGAATCTGATGACGGCAATGACCCTCGGTTCACCAAGAAACGCCAAGAAATCTACATGGACATCAAAGACAGCATCCCTCTTCCTAAACCAAATCCCGTCAATACCTCCCAATACAGGAGAAACAAAAGTCTGTGGTGTGATTACCACAAGGAGTGTGGACACACCACCCGTGACTGCCGGGAGTTGAAGAAGCATCTAAATTGGGTAGCTGACGAGGGAAAGATTGACAAGCACCTCAAGTCAGCCCCAAATAACAAAAAGCAACAACACAATCAAACGAACAGCGATGAGACGTTCGAGGACGTCAATGTCATTGCTGGTGGATTCGCCTCCGGCGGGGCGAGCAACAATGCCCGAAAGGGTCACCTAAGCTCTCTCGCCCATCAGATGCTGAGGGTTGGGTCGGCTAACAAACCAACCTGCCCAACAATGACTTTTGACAACTCAACGATTCATTCTGTTCGAGTACCGCACGATGACCCGCTTGTTGTCGAGGTGAAAATTGCTAATGCTAATGTGAAAAGGGTCCTGATCGACAGCGGTAGTTCCTGCGGATATCATCACCCTGGATTGTCTACAGAAGCTCAACATTTCTCAAACAGACGTCCAGCCCTTGGGACGTCCCCTCGTTGGGTTCGGCGGGCAGTCCACCTATCCAGTAGGTACGATCAAGCTGCCCACCAGGATCGGACAGAAGAGACGCGGGCGCAACTTAATGGTCAATTATGTGGTGGTTGACATCCCTTTGCCATAGAACGTTATCTTTGGCAGGCCCATACTCAACCAGATCAAAGCGGCCATCTCCACCTACCAACTACTGCTCCAATTTGAAACAGATGACGGCACCGTCGGGAAGCTGTTTGGCAACCAGCGCTCCGGACGTGAATGTTATGTCAATAGTTTCAAATCAACCACTAAGGCGCCAGCTGAAACGAAGAAAAGAAGAATATCACCAGCACCGCCAACCCCCTCTGGTATGGAACTCTACTTAACCGAGAACACCAAGCAGTACGCTAGACCTCAACCTGTGGAAGGGTATGAGGAGGTGATCATCGGTCAAGACAAAGAAGAGGTGGTACGAGTAGGCGAGGCCCTCAGTGAAGAAACTAAGGACAGCATCATCCAAGTGCTGAAGGAATACAGAGATGTGTTCGCATACTCAGCAAATGAGATGTCCGGCATCAGTCCCTCGGTCATGCAACATGAGCTGAACATAAAACCTGATTACAATCCAATAAAACAAAAACTAAGGCATCAGGGACCTGAGAGGATTGCGGCAGCTGCGGTCGAGGTTAAAAAACTACTGGAGGCAGGATTTATTCGAGAATGTCAATACACCGAGTGGTTGGCGAATGTGGTACTTGTCAAAAAGCCAAATGGCACTTGGCGAATGTGTGTTGACTTCACTGATCTCAATAAAGCTTGCCCCAAAGACGATTATCCTCTGCCAAAGATTGATAGGCTAGTCGATTCAACAGCTAGCCATGCTTTATTTAGCTTCATGGATGCAAATGTCGGGTATCATCAGATCCTGATAGCCGCCGCAGATCAACCCCACACAGCCTTCATCACTAACCAAGGGGTGTACTGCTATCAAGTCATGCCCTTCGGGCTCAAAAATGCAGGAGTCACTTACAAACGGTTAGTGAACAAAATCTTTGAAAAACAGATTGGGAAGAATGTGGAGGTATATGTTGATGACATGATCATCAAGGGCAAACGAGCAGAAGATCATGTTGAGGAACTGAAGGAAACTATGCAAACACTGAGGCATTATAACATGAAGCTTAACCCGAAGAAGTGCGTCTTCGGGGTCAAGGGAGGAAAATGCCTCGAGTTTCTAGTTGGCGAAAGGGGTATTGAAGCTAACCCTGACAAAATTCAAGCGATACTGGATATGCAATCCCCTCGGACTGTGAAAGAAGTACAAAGATTAACGGGTTGCATAGCAGCTCTCGGGAGATTCTTGTCTAGATCAGCCGATAAAAGTCTCACGTTCTTCAGAACCTTGAAAAGGAAAACGTTTGAATGGGATGCTGAAGCTGAAGAGGCATTCCAGCAGCTCAAACAACATCTCACTACTATCCCCAAACTAGTCTCACCCTTGCCGGGAGAGACTTTATTCGTTTATTTGGCAGTCTCTGAACACGCACTAAGTGTTGTTCTGGTGGCTGAGAGGGAGAAGGTACAACACCCTATGTACTTCATCAGTCACGCATTTAGAGGGGCTGAATCGAGGTACCCTCAGATCGAGAAGTGAGTGTACGCCCTCGTCATGGCCAGCCGAAAACTAAAGCCATACTTCCAATCCTATCAGATTAAAGTCCTAACCGGACAGCCCATTCAAAAAATACTTGAAGGAAAAAACCACTCAAACAGAATGACCGAGTGGGGGAACCAATTGTCAGATTATGGCCTGCAGTATGAACCACGAAGATCCATCAAAGCACAGGCCCTAGCTGACTTCATAGTAGACTGCACCGACCGACTAGCCTCCCCCGACGACTCCCAACCCTGGGAGCTATTCGTCGACGGATCCGCCACTCGAACAGGGTGCGGGGCAGGAATATCAATCAAAACAGATAAAGGTGATCGGTGGTAGTACGCGGTAAAGTTTGACTTCACAGCATCTAATAATGAAGCTGAGTACGAGGCCCTGCTCCTCGGTCTCCAAATGTGTCAAGCAGCAGGGGCCCACTCGGTCATTGCTAATTTAGACTCACAGCTCATAGTTGGGCAGGTCAGTGGGGAGTTCGAGGCCAAGGAAGATGGAATGAAGATGTATCTTCAGAAAGTCCAGGATGTACGCCAAAATATGAAGAAATTTGAAATACGCCACATCCCTCGGTCTGAGAACCAATAGGTCGATGCCTTAGCCAGGCTCGCCAGCTCAGCCGAGTGGATGGCCCCTCGGACAATCAGCTGGGAAGTCTTAAGGGAGCCGAGCATCAATGAACCAAGAGCTGTACACATTTTAGATCGAGGAGATGGCTGGCAGCAACCCCTGATTGAGTATTTGGCAGAGGACAGGCTTCCCGATGACACACGAGATGCTGAGAGGATCAAATAAGCCTCCAAATGGTTCCTCCTCTACGACTGCCATTTATACAAGAAATCATTCACCCATCCCTTGTTAAAATGTATATCTCCCGAGGAAAGTGATTATGTGCTAAGAGAGATACATCAAGGGGCATGTGGTGCTCACCAAGGTGCAAGAACCATTGCGGTGAAGGCCCTCCGGTCAGGGTACTATTAGCCCACACTCAAGCCCCACACTCATTCACTCACAACCACACACAAACAACCATTACACACCCACAACAAAAGCCAGAAAATCACAACCACAACCAAAAACAAACCACCAAACCCAAAACCACCACAACCACAACCAAAAACAAACAACCAGCCAAACACAAAACCACCACCTTAAACTAAATTAAATAAAAATCAAAACAAAAAACAACAACAAAGTCAAAATAAAAAAAACAACAAAATCAACACCAAAATATATGATAAAAATAGAAACCAAAAGAAAACAAGCAAAGCTAACCTTAACGCTGAAGCCACCTATAAATAGCCACCATAAATCGCCTCCGAAAGCCACCAAAAATCGCCTCCAAAATGCACAAAATCAGAACAAAAAATTAAAACACAAAATAAAAATTAATACTGAAAAATAAAACAAGAAGAAGGAGAGAAAAGAGGTGGATTTTACCTTAATAGATGTAGGAGAATGAGATCGAGAGGAAAAAAATGAAGAGAGAGAGATTTTTGGAGGAAGAGAGAAGATCAGAAGAGGGAGATGAGAGAGAAGAGAAGAGGAGTGACATTGTGAGGGAGAGAAGAGAAGATTAGAGACGAGTGAGGTTGTGAGGGAGAGAAGAGAAGATAAGATTAGAGAAGAGAAGAGGGATAGGGTTAGGGTTAGAAGGAACCAAATTAAAGAATAAAATTTTTGGAGGGTTTTTGCATTTATACCACTTCGTTTGGGCTAGGCTTCAACTATTTGTGTTGGGTTGCTTTATTTGCTGCAGTTATAACCGCAGCAAATAACAAAAAGAACCGCAGTAAAAAAATCAACCGCAACAAATAATTTTTCATGTGTATCATCAATAAGTATTTGCTGCGGTTCTTCAAAAATCCCAAAGAACCACAACAAATGTGGCGCAGCAAAATCCAATTTTTCTACTGGTGTCATTAAAAAAATTAACCCACAATTCTCCAATTAATCACATCTAATTTACAAAAACAAAAGATTGTTTTCAAATTCATCTTCTAGAGTAAAATAAAACACATAATAGCATTATTTGAGGTCAACAATAATAATTAATGTGGTCAATCAGTTATAACTTTACACAAATATTTAATCACACTCATAAAAGAAATGCATGTTCACCAAAGAATTAAAAGTAAATAATTCTCATAAAGATTAATTTAACAAGCTTTCATTCTATTGAAACACACAATCATCATATTATTGATTGAAATAGTCTGTTTGTTATCTATACTTGATTGAAATAACGTACTTGTATATTGGTTTTACATAATACAAACCCTCTAAAATGACAATGCATATAATTAAATTTCCAAGCTAAAAACTAACATGTTGCATTTCACCTCCATACTTCTTTCTTTTGGCTTATAAAATCCACTCATAAGTAACTACATCACACTTTATGGCTAATAAACTCCACTCATAATAGCATCACAATTTGTGGAATAAAATTATGACAAAGGAAAATTGCCTAACGTAGCTCAATATATTTATTTTTACGTGGTATTAATGTGCATATGTGACAAAAGTATGAGCTAGCAAAAACACACAAGAAATCAAATGCATGTGAATTGTCACGATATTAACATGAATAAACAATTCTAGATGTGTTCTATAAAAAATAGTTTTGCTTAGATTATAATTGTCTATTGATTAACTTGTTAAGAAATTGAACTTAATTATATGAACAAAAGTATAAAAAAAAAATAAAAAAAAAAAAAAACATATGGAACTTTACTAGGAATTAGTATAATTGATAAACATTCAAATCACTAATGAAAATAACTAACTAGACTAAGGCCCTATTTTCCTCGACTTATTTTTACTTATTTTCTGCAAAAATAAGTTCAGTTCAGCAAAAATAAGTTTCAATCCTTCATAAATTGTTAATGATTTCAGCAAAAATAAGTTCAGATAAGTAAAAATAAGTTCAGTTCAGCAAAAATAAGTTCAGATCAGCAAAAATAAGTTCAAATAAGCAAAAAAATTTGACGAAAACAGAGCCTAATTTTACACGTTATAGCCTAGTAGCTAGGAATAACACACATAGTTTCATCATAGACAACTTACAATAGAAAAGAACATAGTAAATCTCTATTCTATTCTTCTTTCTCTCTGATAGAATGAGGAGACAAAACTATGAATTACACACTCAACTACTTATAAGAATAAATTCAATCTATGAGTAAAGCATAAAAAAAATCATTTAAAAGGATTATTAAAATTATCATGTATTGACAATATTAATACTTTAGATTGCGTACCTTTTTTACTGTATGAATATGAGTTGATAGTGATCCAAAATATACTTGATTTCGAAATTCATCGATAACAACAATCAAATAATTTAATTTTGGTTTATTAAAGCATGATTCAATTAGGATAGAACTATTGTGCTGATAACGTATTATGAAAATGTAGGAAAGAATGAATGGAGATATAGAATATATGTAATATTAATTGTATATCTTCCACAATGTCTAACATATATGGGCGTGTTTTCTGTATGGCAGGTTGCACCATCAATTAATGGTGCGGACATACATGTGAATATCGTCCTTGTGTTCTGGGTTTCACAGCAATGGTTACTTATTAGAACAATAATGGTTACATATTTGAATAATGATGGTTACTTATTTGAACAATGATGGTTACTCACGTTCTACATACACTTATTTAAGCAATTTCTTACTTGTTTGAATTGCAAAGGTTAATTATTTGAACTATATTATTTACTTATAGGTTACTTTGTTAAATATTGATGGTTCGTTACTTGTTATAAATGTTAATAATTGAAGATTAATTTGTTATTAACATTGTGGTTACATAATTGAACAACGATAGTTACTTTTTAGAAGAATTATGGTTACTTATTATTGATAATTGTAAATTACTTGTTAATAATAACGTGGTTACTTATATGAACAATGATGGTTACTTTTTAGAATTGTTATGGTTACCCATTAGTAGTAGTACTGAGGTTACTTGCATTGTGGTTACTTATTGATAATTGTGATTTACTTGTTAGTAATACTAAGGTTACTTATATGAACAATGGTGGTTACTTTCTAAAAGCGTTATGGTTACCTATTAGTAATAGTAATGAGGTTACTTGTTAGTAATATTGTGGTTACTTATCAGACTAATGATGGTTACTTATGCTAAAAGTGGTTACTTACTTTAATAATCTGGGTTACTTTGTTGAAATATGGATATAGAACTTACACATTGAAAAAAAATATATATAAGAAATCAAATACCCTAAGAATCTTAATTATACAATAAACTCAAGATTTGTATCAAAAAAGTCGAATTCAATATAAAAGGAGATGAAATTTAAGAACCTAAAATTTCGAAATACATTGAACATTAAACTTCAATATTGTTGAAAAGAAAAATCAAGATTAATTGTTGAATTCATAGACAAACCAAATACTGCTGCATAAATTTGCATAAAAAAAGAAGATTAGAGGAATAAAGAAGGAGAAGAACGTAGAGGAGAGAGAAACGACGGCAGCGACGACGACAATTGGTTTCTCTTAAAACCCTAGGTTTTTATTGGGATGCCGCAACATTTGGTTATTGTGCAACATGTTGCATATAAGACAAAGTGAACATATATATATATATATATATATATACATCATCTACATAATAACTTCCTATGAGTATTAAAAGGTCAACATTGAATGAGGAGTTATCACATGAGAGGACTTACAAGGATTTATAAAGCCATACTGATGTTACATGAAAAATAACTATAACCATATGAAGAGTTAAATACATAGGTATTAATGTATAATGAACATCCCATTATAAGTATTTTATAACACAATTAACATTTATTCCTCAAACAATTTACACGCATCATAATATATAGTCAACTCGAAATCATAAAACACTATAAAGTTAGACATCAATTTACACTAATTATAAACTAAAAAAAAAACTAGAAATTTTAACGCAACAAATTTTTACAAAAATAAATAAATAACAAACATCATGACAAGGGATTGACTATAATGTCAGACATGGGAGGGTGAGGGATGGGGGTTGAAAAGGGTGTACAAGTTGAGGTGAGGGGTTTTCGAAATCAGTTTTTTGGTGTTTTAGAAAAGGGCGTACAAGTTGAGGTGAGGGGTTTTCAAAGTGACGGATTGAAAAGGCGGTTCAGTGTCGCCGCTAACCCGCTGCTAATGGTGACCGCCCAGAACAAGAGAAGGGGAAAGGGGGATTTCGAAGGGAAACAACTCATGGGGATTGAACATGGGCTTTCCAAAAGAGAGAGAACATGTACCTTTACCTCAGTGTTCAAACAGACAGCTCCGGCGACATTAAAGTACAATGGAAAAGTTGGCCGCCGTTGAGGGAGATGATAGGAGGTTTTCAGACTTTAGAATGGGGAATGAGAATGGGAATGGAAAAGATAGATTTAGGGAGGGGGGTAGAGAATACAAAGTGTTAGGTTGGAGTAAAGTGATTAAGTAAAGTGGAGAAAGGGAAAGGAAAAAACAAGCAAACATACATCAAACGAAATAAGCCAGGCTTATTCCCTTTCCCTTATGTTATTACTCCTAAACAAACAGCCCCAAATGAACTTAACTACGGATAGGTATACTATAAACTTTATTATAAACCAAATTACATGCAAAATAGATAAATGAAATGAGCACACCTAAAAACTAAAAAGGTTGGCAACCAACTCCTTCAGTCAATTTGTTCCTTTTTATATTATTTTTTTATCGTTTTATTTATTTATTTATTTTTTTTTTTGGTTTTTCAAACAGTGCTCATATGTACAAATTGCTCCAGAAAGAGTCAGATCCAATGCACAGACCTCCCAAAGCTCACAGACAGCTCGAAGGACCAAACACAGAAAGACTATCAATGGAGATGAGATAGGAGATTTTTAAAATTTTTTTTTTAAAAAAAAAAAAGAAAGAAAGAAAACTTTTAAGCATCCATCAATAGATGTGGAGCAAAAGCCTCAGAACATAAAAATTCCACGAATTTCGCCTTCAGTGGAGAAACAATGACTGGGAGCTCGACATCCTTTCATCTAAAAGGTGTTAGACAATGCTGTCACAAAACTGGATGCACTCATGTACTTATGCTGCTATAGGAGCAGGCGCTGCTACAAATGGCAGACTATCATCCTTCACTTCTGATTTCCCTTTTGCACGATTAAAATCATCTAGACTACGAAATTCTTCCCTAAGCAATCTCTCTAACTCAGGATCCTTTTTCAAGGGATCTTTGAGGTCACGTGCTTCCCGGTAATGGTGGAATGCCCTGCCATATTGCAAAAATAATGTTACAGAAGAACATATTCATCAACTTCAACTACTGAGATTCTCAAGGTGAAACTCAAACAAAAAATATTTTTTCAATTTGCACCAGTCCGTAAATTGCTGTTTCAAAAGAAATGGGCCAATAAAGTAATTTGTTACTTCCCCTAAGAAATTCAGTTGTGTTACATTCTTCAAAAGAATGGATCAACAATAGACTTGTTTTGTGCATACTTGAAACAAAATAATTACCACAAAAGTAACCCTCACCCTCTAAAAAGCTGGAGTTGATTCAACAAGCAAAATAGAAATAACAAATTGAACAAGGCGTACCAATATTTTTCAAGGCCATACAGATTGCCTTTCTTGTAGAAACTCAGAGTAAGCTGCTCAAAATCCCTATAAAGGTCATCTTTGAATTCCTTCTCCAATCCATAGCTGGAACAAAACAAAAAGGTCAGGCATTATTACTCAAATTTAGATTGAAGCAAGTTATTTCATACCATGATAAGAGGACACTGCAATAGAAACAAAAAGGACCAAGAATACACATTGCATAATGGCATTTGAACAAGCTGCCGCAACTCCAGCATTGTTATAACCTCATTTTGAAAGGATGGGCTTGTATTCAAGCTAGAGGTGGAGCCATGACCCTCCAAATTTTATTATAAATATTGCAGAGAAAATGAATGTACATGTTTTTCGGTAGAGCTCACTAATAATCTTAAGGAAAAATACATGAAAATAATCCGAACTTTGAACGATGATCTATTAAAAGACTCAACTTTCACTTATTCATTTTTGGACCCAACTTTGAGCTTTATTTTCCTTTTTTGGACCTATTAATTATATACCTGCAAAATTAGGTAAAATTTGTTTACTAGCCGGTGGAATAACAAATTAAAGCATTCCTTGTTTTTTGCCTTTTTGTTTGACTTATAACTCAACTTTCTCTCCCATGGCATCTACTTCTATTAGACTTTTTTTTTTTTTTTTGGTGAAATACTTCCATTAGACTTCACCAATTGAACCAAAGCAAAAATGGCATCTACTTCACAGCCTTTGATTACTTCTTAGACAAATAATCTAATTGTATATAACATCAATTTTAACAATTATCACAAGAGAAAGTCATCAATCACAATTATCCTTCTTCTTCTGCTGATTGTAGTAAGAGATAGTATATATCATGGTAAGGTGAGAAGATTAATATTAATAAGTGAGGATGGTGGTGAAGTTTAGGGAGGTCAGAGGTGGTTGTGAGGGTGAGGTGAATGGTGGATTTCCAGAAATTGCGATAGTGGTGGGAGAGGGTGGAGGTTGTGGCAGCGGTGATGATTGGGAGGCAGGAGAGGATGTCGATGAGTAGTGTGTCGGTAAAGCCTGTCTTGGGGTTCTTTTTGGAGTCGGTGGTGGGTGGAGGATTGGTGGTGGTTTCATATTTGGGTGGAGTAAGCTTGTGACTGAGTATCGGATTGAAACTGTTGAGTAAATTTGCTTTTTTTTAAAAAATCTTTTTAAATTGTTAGAAAATATTAACAAGCCTTCAATCACCGAGAACATCCTACTATTATTGTTCGTATTAAGCTTTCTCTATCCTCACTTTCTCTCTCTTACCAGCAACTACAACACTAACATTTAATTAAAAAAAAAAATAGAGAAAAAGAAATTAAAAAACTAAGTTAACCAATAACTCAGGTTACCGGTAAATTAGTTCAAAAAAGGAAAATAAAGCCAAAAGATGGGTCCAAAAATATTTAAACGAAAGTTGGGGCTTTTAATAGATCAATATTTAAAGTTCGGATTATTTTCATGAATTTTTCCTAATCTTAATTGAACCCTAGACCTGTTATATGCATTTTAAAGATTCGTTATTGTTTTGGATTTTATTTTGTTTTGGGATTCCTTCTACTTCCATCTATTAGAAACATTGCAGGGAAAATAAATGTGTACTACCTTTCATGTTGAAAAATTACTATCTTGTTGATAGTGATTATCAGTGGGCTTGGTACCACCCCTTTCGTTATTTATTTATTTATTTATTATTAGTAGTAGTATGCTGAACTGTTGGTTACCTCTGCGATATGGAGCATTATCATAGCAAACAGAATCTCCATATTCATTTCTACATAATTATTATCACTGTGGGTCTTGTCTGATTTGTTTCGGTAAGTATTTTATCAATTGCTTATTTTTTACTAATATGTAATTGTCTCTTTTTTTGTGTGTGTGTGTGTGGGGGGGGGGGGGTTGTTCTAAGATATATTCCTGAGGCGTTAGTTTTCAAAGGTGTGTCTCAAAGTTTTTTTCCCTCAGCTGTACCCTAAATTAATTATTTTTAATTATCCATGACCACTCCGTTAGTCGTTAAGTAGTTGATTTTTTTTATTTCTTAATTTTATTTGCAATAGATAATTCCTTTCTCTTTCTTTATTATTTCACTTTCTCGGCTTCTCCTTCCCCCATTGTTGCAACTTAGAACTCAATTTTTAATTTTTTAATCCCATCTCTGTTTTTCCATTATGAACTTTAAAAAAAGGTAGATAGAGTTGAATGATGTATTCAAGTTTGCTCAGAGTATTGTGTTCTGGAAATTTGGAGCAATTCGCATCCAATTGGTTACCTTTTAAAATTGAAATTAAACACAATTTGATGATTAATAATGATATGAGTAAGTGCACATGAAACCCATTAATCCATTACCACTTATCCCATAGATTATTAAAACTAGTGCTACTATGCAATGCCGCCTCAAGATATGCCATCCTTTTTATCTTCAAAATCCTTTTTTTTTTTTACTGGTTTTTAAAATACACATGTTTATCTTCATCATTTGTTTGCTTCAGCTATTGATTAATGCCATTTCTTGGTAAGAAACTTCATTTTTCTTTAATTGTTGGATGTTTTTCGATTTTTGGAAATTTGAAGTGGGGTTGTTTATTTTGATAAGAAGAATGGCGGGAAAAGGAAAGAGTCGAGGAAACTGGAAAAGGGCAAGGGAGTGCACCTGCTCCTGTGATTGGATGATCTTCGCCATGGATTAATGATCAAGGTTGGGGATGCAGATTGACAATTGAGGAAATGAGGACGAAGAAAGGGGATCATGAGAGAAAAGAGGATGCGAAATTGGGGAGATTGAAAATTGAACGGAAGCAGGAAATAGACGGCAAGCAACATAAGTTAGTAATAATAAAGGTAGAGGGTAGGGCTAATTAAAAGTGGTTTGTTTAAGGGTACATCTGAGAAAAAAAACTCTTTGGGGCAGACCTTAGAAAACTGAATACCTCAAGGATATATTGTAGAAAACCCCTTTTATTGAAGGTATAATACATATGTATTAGTATTTAGTAAACATGTCAAACCCAAACACAAGAAACATTTAGAGACGGAGGGAGCATTTATTAGTGAATTACAAATCGTCAAACGAAGTTTTTCTAAGCGGACCTAATATTCTTTTTCCCCCCAATTTTTGTACAAATGTCACTACCTAAGTGTTTGTACCGTGACTAAAGTTTTTAAATTTTTTAGAAAAGAGTATAATGTGATCATTTTATTGAACACCCCCCCTCCCCCCCCCCCCCCCCCCCCCTGGGTGGGGGGAGGGGGGGTTTCAATAAAGATCACATTATACTCTTTTCAAAAATTTAAAAACTTTAGTCACGGTACAACACTTAGGTAGTGACTTTGTACAAAAATTGGGGGAAAAAGAATATTAGGTCCGCTTAGAAAACTTCGTTTGACGATTTGTAATTCACTAATAAATGCTCCCTCCGTCTCTAAATGTTCTTGTGTTTGGGTTGACATGTTTACTAAATACTAATACATATGTATTATACCTCAATAAAGGGGTTTTCTACAATATATCCTTGAGGTATTCAGTTTTTCTAAGGTCTGCCCCAAAGAGTTTTTTTTCTCAGATGTACCCTTAACAAACCACTTTTAATTAGCCCTACCCTCTACTTTATTATTACTAACTATGTTGCTTGCCGTCTATTTCCTGCTTCCTTCAATTTTCAATCTCCCCAATTTCGCATCCTCTTTTCTCTCATGATCCCCTTTCTTCGTCCTCATTTCCTCTAATTGTCATCTGCATCCCAACCTTGATCATTAATCCATGGCGAAGATCATCCAATCACAGGAGCAGGTGCACTCCCTTGCCCTTTCCAGTTTCCTCGACTCTTTCCTTTCCCGCCATTCTTCTTATCAAATAAAACAACCCCACTTCAAATTTCCAAAATCGAAAAACATCCAACAATTAAAGAAAAATGAAGTTTCTTACCAAGAAATGGCATTAATCAATAGCTGAAGCAAACAAATGATGAAGATAAACATGTGTATTTTAAAACCAGTAAAAAAAAAAAAGGATTTGAAGATAAAAAGGATGGCATATCTTGAGGCGGCATTGCATAGTAGCACTAGTTTTAATAATCTATGGGATAAGTGGTAATGGATTAATGGTTTCATGTGCACTTACTCATATCATTATTAATCATCAAATTGTGTTTAATTTCAATTTAAAAGTAACCAATTGGATGCGAATTGCTCCAAATTTCCAGAACACAATCCTCTGAGCAACTTGAACTAACATCATTCAACTCTATCTACCTTTTTTTAAGTTCATAATGGAAAAACAGAGGGATTAAAAAATAAAATTGAGTTCTAAGTTGCAACAATGGGGGAAGGAGAGCCGAGAAAGTGAAATAATAAAGAAAGAGAAAGGAATTATCTATGCAAATAAATTAAGAAATAAAAAAAATCAACTACTTAACGACTAACGGAGTGGTCATGGATAATTAAAAATAATTAATTTAGGGTACAGCTGAGGGAAAAAAACTTTGAGACACACCCTTTGAAAACTAACGCCTCAGGAATATATCTTAGAACAACCCCCCCCCCCCCCCCCCACACCCACCACCACACAAAAAAAAGAGACAATTACATATTAGTAAAAAATAAGCAATTGATAAAATACTTACCGAAACAAATCAGACAAGACCCACAGTGAATAATTATGTAGAAATGAATATGGAGATTCTGTTTGCTATGATAATGCTCCATATCGCAGAGGTAACCAACAGTTCAGCTACTACTACTAATAATAAATAAATAAATAACGAAAGGGGTGGTACCAAGCCCACTGATAATCACTATCAACAAGATAGTAATTTTTCAACATGAAAGGTAGTACACATTTATTTTCCCTGCAATGTTTCTAATAGTGGAAGTAGAAGGAATCCCAAAACAAAAAAATCCAAAACAAATAACGAATCTTTAAAATGCATATAACAGGTCTAGGTTCAATTAAGATTAGGAAAAATTCATGAAATAATCCGAACTTTAAATATTGATCTATTAAAAGCCCCAACTTTCGTTTATTCATTTTTGGACCCATCTTTTGGCTTTATTTTCCTTTTTTGAACTAATTTACCGGTAACCTGAGTTATTGGTAATTAGTTTTTAATTTCTTTTTCTCTATTTTTTTTTTAATTAATGTTAGTGTTGTAGTTGCTGGTAGAGAAGAAAGTGAGATAGAGAAAGCTTAATACGAACATAATGTAGGATGTTCTCGGTGATTGAAGGCTTGTTAATATTTCTAACAATTAAAAAGATTTTTTAAAAAAAAAGCAAATTACTCAACAGTTTCAATCCGATACTCAGTCACAAGCTTACTCCACCCAAATATGAAAACCACACAATCCTCCACCCACCACCGACTCCAAAAAGAACCCCAAGACAGGCTTTACGCCACACTACTCATCGACACTCCTCCCTGCCTCCAATCATCACCGCTGCCACAACCTCCACCCTCTCCCACCACTATCGCAATTTCTGGAAATCCACCATTCACCTCACCCTCAACCACCTCTGACCTCCCTAAACTTCACCACCATCCTCACTTATTAATATAATCTTCTCACCTTACCATGATATATACTATCTCTACTACAATCAGCAGAAGAAGAAGGATAATTGTGATTGATGACTTTTCTCTGTGATAATTGTTAATTTATGTATATACAATTAGATTATTGTCTAAGAAGTAATCAAAGGCTGTGAGTAGATCATTTTTGCTTTGGTTCAATTGGTGAAGTCTAATGGAAGTATTTCACCAAAAAAAAAAAAAAATTCTAATAGAATAGAAGATGCCATGGAGAGAAAGTTGAGTTATAAGTCAAACAAAAAGGCAAAAAACAGGAATGCTTTAATTTGTTATTCCACCGGCTAGTAAACAAATTTACCTAATTTTGCAGGTATATAATTAATAGGTCCAAAAAGGAAAATAAAGCTCAAAGTTGGGTCCAAAAAATAAGTGAAAGTTGAGTCTTTTAATAGATCATCGTTCAAAGTTCGGATTATTTTCATGTATTTTTCCTTAAGATTATTAGTGAGCTCTACCGAAAAACATGTACATTCATTTTCTCTGCAATATTTATAATAAAATTTGAGGGTCATGGCTCCACCTCTAGCTTGAATACAAGCCCATCCTTCAAAATGAGGTTATAACAATGCGGAGTTGCGGCAGCTTGTTCAAAGCCATTATGCAATGTGTATTCTTGGTCCTTTTTTTTTCTATTGCAGTGTCCCTTATCATGGTATGAAATAACTTGCTTCAATCTAAATTTGAGTAATAATGCCTGACCTTTTGTTTTGTTCCAGCTATGGATTGGAGAAGGAATTCAAAGATGACCTTTATAGGGATTTTGAGCAGCTTACTCTGAGTTTTCTCACAAGAAAGGCAATCTGTATGGCCTTGAAAAATATTGGTACCCTTGTTCATTTTGTTATTTCTATTTTGCTTGTTGAATCAACTCCAGCTTTTGAGGGTGAGGGTTACTTTGTGGTAATTATTTTGTTTCAAGTATGCACAAAACAAGTCTATTGTTGATCCATTCTTTTGAAGAATGTAACACAACTGAATTTCTTAGGGGAAGTAACAAATTACTTTATTGGCCCATTTCTTTTGAAACAGCAATTACGGACTGGTGCAAATGAAAAAATATTTTTTGTTTGAGTTTCACCCTTGAGAACTCAGTAGTTGAAGTTGATGAATATGTTCTTCTGTAACATTATTTTTGCAATATGGCAGGGCATTCCACCATTACCGGGAAGCACGTGACCTCAAGATCCCTTGAAAAAGATCCTGAGTTAGAGAGATTGCTTAGGGAAGAATTTCGTAGTCTAGATGATTTTAATCGTGCAAAAGGGAAATCAGAAGTGAAGGATGATAGTCTGCCTTTGTAGCAGCGCCTGGCTCCTATAGCAGCATAAGTACATGAGTGCATCCAGTTTTGTGACAGCATTGTCTAACACCTTTTAGATGAAAGGATGTCGAGCTCCCTCATTGTTTCTCCACTGAAGGCGAAATTCGTGGAATTTTTATGTTCTGAGGCTTTTGCTCCACATCTATTGATGGATGCTTAAAGTTTTCTTTCTTTCTTTTTTTTTTTTTAAAAAAAAATTTTAAAATCTCCTATCTCATCTCCATGGATAGTCTTTCTGTGTTTGTCCTTCGAGCTGTCTGTGAGCTTTGGGAGGTCTGTGCATTGATCTGACTCTTTTGGAGCAATTTGTACATATGAGCACTGTTTGAAAAACCAACAAAAAAAATAAATAAATAAATAAACGATAAAAAAAATAATATAAAAAGGAACAAATTGACTGAAGGAGTTGGTTGCCAACCTTTTTAGTTTTTAGGTGCTCATTTCATTTTCTATTTGCATGTAATTTGGTTTATAATAAAGTTTATAGTATACCTATCCGTAGTTAAGTTCATTTGGGGCTGTTTGTTAGGAGTAATAACTAAGGGAAAGGGAATAAGCCGGCTTATTTCGTTTAGTTGTTTGCTTGTTTTTTCCTTTCCCTTTCTCCACTTACTTAATCACTTTACTCAACCTAACACTTTGTATTCTCTACCCCCCTCCCTAAATCTACTTTTCCATTCCCATTCTCATTCCCCATTCTAAAGTCTGAAAACCTCCTATCATCTCCCTCAACGGCGGCCAACTTTTCCATTGTACTTTAATGTCGCCGGAGCTGTCTGTTTGAACACTGAGGTAAAGGTACATGTTCCTCTCTTTTGGAAAGCCCATGTTCAATCCCATGAGTTGTTTCCCTTTCGAAATCCCCCTTTCCCCTTCTCTTGTTCTGGGCGGTCACCATTAGCAGCGGGTTAGCGGCGACACTGAACCGCCTTTTCAATCCGTCACTTTGAAAACCCCTCACCTCAACTGTACGCCCTTTTCTAAAACACCAAAAAACTGATTTCGAAAACCCCTCACCTCAACTTGTACACCCTTTTCAACCCCCATCCCTCACCCTCCCATGTCGACATTATGTCAATCCCTTGTCATGATGTTTGTTATTTATTTATTTTTGTAAAAATTTGTTGCGTTAAAATTTCTAGTTTTTTTTTTAGTTTATAATTAGTGTAAATGATGTCTAACTTTAAGTGTTTATGATTTCGAGTTGACTATATATTATGATGCGTGTAAATTGTTGAGGAATAAATGTTAATGTGTTATAAATACTTAAATGGGATGTTCATTAACATTAATACCTATGTATTTAACTCTTCATATGGTTATAGTTATTTTTCATGTACATCAGTATGGCTTTATAAATCCTTGTAAGTCCTCTCATGTGATAACTCCTCATTCAATGTTGACCTTTTAATACTCATAGGAAGTTATTATGTAGATGATGTATTATATATATATATATATATATATGTTCACTTTGTCTTATATGCAACATGTTGCACAATAACCAAATGTGTGCGGCATCCCAAAAAACCTAGGGTTTTTAAGAGAAACCAATTGTCGTCGTCGCTGCCGTCGTTTCTCTCCTCTCTCTACGTTCTTCTCTTCTTTATTACTCTAATCTTCTTTTTATGCAAATTTATGCAGCAGTATTTGGTTTGTCTATGAATTCAACAATTAATCTTGATTTTTCTTTTAACAATATTGAAGTTTAATGTTCAATGTATTTCGAAATTTTAGGTTCTTAAATTTCATCTCCTTTTATATGAATTCGACTTTTTGATACAAATCTTGAGTTTATTGTATAATAGATTCTTGGGTATTTGATTTCTTATATAATTTTTTTTCAATGTGTAAGTTCTATATCCATATTTCAACAAAGTAACCCAGATTATTAAAGTAAGTAACCACTTTTAGCATAAGTAACCATCATTAGTCTGTAAGTAACCACAATATTACTAACAAGTAACCTCATTACTATTACTAAAGAGTAACCATAACGCTTTTAGAAGTAACCACACATTGTTCATATAAGTAACCTTAGTATTACTAACAGTAAATCACAATTATCAATAAGTAACCACAATGCAAGTACCCTCAGTACTACTACTAATGGGTAACCATAACAATTTCTAAAAAGTAACCATCATGTTCATAACGTAACCACGTTATTATTAACAGTAATTTACAATTATCAATAATAGTAACCATAATTCTTCTAAAAAGTAACTACTCGTTGTCAATTATGTAACCACATGTTAATAACAAATTAATCTTCAATTTAACATTTATAACAAGTAACGAACCACATATTTAACAAAGTAACCTATAAGTAAATAATATAGTTCAAATAATTAACCTTTGAATTCAACAAGTAAGAAATTGCTTAAATAAGTGTATGTAGAACGTGAGTAACCATCATGTTCAAATAGTAACCATCATTTCAAAATATGTAACCATTATTGTTCTATAAAGTAACCATTGCTGTGAAACCAGAACACAAGGACGATTCACATGTATGTCCGCACCATTAATTGATGGTGCAAACCTGCCATACAGAAAACACGCCCATATATGTTGACATTGGGAAGATATACAATTAATATTACAATATTCTATATCTCCATTCATTCTTTCCTACATTTTCATAATACGTTATCAGCACAATAGTTCTATCCTAATTGAATCATGCTTTAATAAACCAAAATTAATATTGATTGTTGTTATCGATGATTTCGAAATCAAGTATATTTTGGATCACTATCAACCATATTCATACAGTAAAAAGGTACGCAATCTAAAGTATTAATATTGTCAATACATGATAATTTTAATAATCCTTTTAAATGATTTTTTTTTATGCTTTACTCTAGATTGAATTTATTCTTATAAGTAGTTGAGTGTGTAATTCATAGTTTTGTCTCCTCATTCTATCAGAGAGAAAGAAGAATAGAATAGAGATTTATATATGTTCTTTTCTATTGTAAGTTGTCTATGATGAAACTATGTGTGTTATTCCTAGTACTAGGCTATAACGTGTAAAATTGAGCTCTGTTTTCGTCAAATTTTTTTGCTTATTTGAACTTATTTTTGCTGATCTGAACTTATTTTGCTGAACTGAACTTTTTTTACTTATCTGAACTTATTTTTTGCTGAAATCATTAACAATTTATGAAGGATTGAAACTTATTTTTGCTGAACTGAACTATTTTTTGCAAGAAATAAGTAAAAATAAGTCGAGGAAATAGGGCCTTAGTCTAGTTAGTTATTTTCATTAGTTATTTGAATGTTTATCAATTATACTAATTCCTAGTAAAGTTCCATATTGTTTTTTTTTTTTTATTTTTTTTATACTTTTGTTCATATAATTAAGTTAATTTCTTAACAATTAATCAATGAACAATTATAATCTAAGCAAAAACTATTTTTTATAGAACACATCTAGAATTGTTTATCGTTAATATCGGACAATTCACTGCATTTGATTTCTTGTTGTTTTTTGCTAGCTCATACTTTTGTCACATATGCACATTAATCCACACGTAAAAATAAATATATTGAGCTACGTTGGCAATTTTCCTTTGTCATAATTTTATTCCAAAATTGTGATGCTATTATGAGTGGAGTTTATAGCCATAAGTGTGATGTAGTTACTTATGAGTGATTTTATAGCCAAAAGAAAGAAGTATGGAGGTGAAATGCACATGTTAGTTTTTAGCTTGGAAATTTAATTATATGCTTGTCATTTTAGAGGGTTTGTATTATGTAAAACCAATATACAAGTACGTTTTCAATCAATGTATAGATAACAAACAGACTATTTCAATCAATAATATGATGATTGTGTGTTTCAATAGAAAAGCTTGTAATTAATCTTTATGAGATTATTTACTTTTAATTCTTTGGTGAACATGCATTTCTTTTAGATGTGATTAATATTTGTGTAAAGTTATAACTGATGACCACATTAATTATTATTGTTGACCTCAAATATGCTTTTATGTGTTTTATTTACTCTAGAAGATGAATTGAAAACAATCTTTTGTTTTTGTAAATTAGATGTGATTAATTGGAGAATTGTGGGTTAATTTTTTTAATGACACCAGTAGAAAATTGGATTTTGCTGCGCCACATTTGTTGTGGTCTTTGGGATTTTTGAAGAACCGCAGCAAATACTTATTGATGATCACATGAAAAATATTTGTTGCGGTTGATTTTTTCTTGCGGTTCTTTTGTTATTTGCTGCGGTTATAACTGCAGCAAATAAAGCACCCAACACAATAGTTGAAGCCTAGCCCAAACGAAGTGGTATAAATGCAAAACCCTCCAAAAATTTTATTCTTTAATTTGGTTCCTTCTAACCCTAACCCTATCCCTCTTTCTCTCTCTAACTACTCTCTTCTCTCCTCACCTCACTCGTCTCTATCTCTCTTCTCTCCCCACAAGGTCACTCTCTTCTCTTCTCTCTCATCTCCCTCTTCTGATCTTCTCTCTTCCTCCAAAATCTCTCTCTCTCATTTTTTCCTCTCGATCTCATTCCCACATCTATTAAGGTAAATCCACCCTTTTCTCATCCTCTTCTTGTTTTTATTTTCAGATTAATTTTTATTTGTGTTTTAATTTTTTGTTCTGATTTTGTGCATTTGGAGGCGATTTTTGGTGGCTTTCGAGGCGATTTTATGGTGGCTATTTATAGTGGCTTCAGCGTAAGTTTAGCTTTGCTTGTTTCTTTTGGTTTCTATTTTTATCATATTTTGGTGTTGATTTTGTTGTTTTTTTATTTTGACTTTGTTGTTGTTTTTTGTTTATTTTATTAATTTAGTTTAAGGTGGTGGTTTTGTGTTTGGCTGTTGTTTGTTTTTGGTTGTGGTTTTGGTGGTTTTTGGGTTTGGTGGTTTGTTTTGGTTGTGGTGTGATTTTTCTGGCTTTGTTGGGGGTGTTAATGGTTGTTTGTGTGTGGTTGTGAGTGAATGAGTGGGGGGCTTGAGTGGGCTAATAGTACCCTGACCGAGGGCCTTCACACGACTGGTTCTTGCACCTTGTGAGCACCACATGCCCCTTGATGTATCTCTCTTAGCACATAATCACTTTCCTCCGGGAGATATACATTTTAACAAGGGATGGGTGAATGATTTCTTGTATAAATGGCAGTCGTAGAGGAGGAACCATTTGGAGCTTATTGATCCTCTCTCCCTCTCGTGTGTCATGGAAGCCTGTCCTCTGCCAAATACTCAATAGGGGTTGCTGCCAGCCATCTCCTCGATCTAAAATTGGTACACCTCTGGTTCATTGATGCTCGGCTCCCTTAAGACTTCCCAGCTGATTGTCCGAGGGGCCATCCACCGGCTGAGCTGGCGATCCTGGCTAAGCATCGACCTATTGGTTCTCAGACCGAGGGATGTGGCGTATTA
>PYUH01000575.1:15883-59590 GCA_016808085.1 Suaeda aralocaspica | reverse complement strand
ATTTTTTTTCCTGCAGGAAATGAACACATCTATATAGGTTTTGGTCATTTTTCCTCCGAAATGCATTTGTTCCTTCAATGTACAACGAGTTTCGCAAATTAGCGTTGGAGGATGCTGCAGCTAATTACAATTATGGGCTGGAATGTTTGTTCAGATTTTATAGGTAAGTCAAATTGCTATTTTCAATTGATCTGTTTGTGTTTGATATCCGTTTTGGAATTAGGGTGGAGGCGTGGATCTATGATTCTCACCTTTTTTTTTTCCTTTTATCTGGGAGAGGAGAACAACCCCCCCCCCCCCCCCCCCCCCCCTTGTTCTCTCTCCCCAGATAAAAAGGAAAAAAAAAAGGTGAGAATCATAGATCCACGCCTCCACCCTTAATTCCAAAAACGGATATCAAACACAAACAAGATCAATTGAAAATAGCAATTTGACTTACCTATAAAATCTGAACAAACATTCCAGCCCATAATTGTAATTAGCTGCAGCATCCTCCAACGCTAATTTGCGAAACTCGTTGTACATTGAAGGAACAAATGCATTTCGGAGGAAAAATGACCAAAACCTATATAGAGTGTTCATTTCCTGCAGGAAAAAAAATTACATTCATATATGCATACAGATGCCCACATCAAAACTATTATTTTCATGCGTCATGACAACAATAAATTTAATATTAAAAGTATACTCTGTAGCAAATAAAACTTTCCAACTCATGATCTATAGCAATGTACAACTGAGCAAATACCCTACAACAAATATCAGGAGGCACCCATTTCATCCAAGCTATAGAGTGCATCAACAGCAAAAGACATGCTGACGAAAAAAAGATGTCACTGGTGATTCCAGAAAGAGCCCTCACCTCACTGCACCCAATACCTAGCTTCTTTCGATCGTTTAGGCATTTGTTGTGGTACTTCAGGTACCTAAGTAGAAAAAAAAAGGAGTGAAAATTTCAATTCACTAATGAAATTAAGATTTTTCTCACTAGCTTCACATTTCCCTAGAAATAGCTACAACTTGAAAATACAGACCTGGAAATTAATCTATAATCAGATGATT
The DNA here is from genome assembly GCA_016808085.1 of Suaeda aralocaspica. Classification (NCBI taxonomy): domain Eukaryota; kingdom Viridiplantae; phylum Streptophyta; class Magnoliopsida; order Caryophyllales; family Amaranthaceae; genus Suaeda; species Suaeda aralocaspica. The sequence continues at coordinate 58,528 of PYUH01000575.1, read as the reverse complement.
CAGATACAAGCAAAACATACTAAAATCTAGTTATCATAGCATTCATGGACAAAGCATTGAGCAAATCTTACTTTTGCTGTTTGAAGCCATTTTCCTCAAGTAATTGATGACTTGGATGCTTAAATGGAGGAATAGATTTTGGCATGGAGCCTACTGGAGGGCTGCTTCCAGCAGCACTTCCATGAGGAGAAACACTTAACTTTGAGGACCTGAGGCTGTGAAGAAAAAAAAAGTCAACACATAATGAAAAATAGCTTTGAACATACATAAAATCATTTAAGCGTCCCAGAAATAAAGATCCAAGACTTGCATCTATTTTCCAAAAAATAAAAAGTAAAATTAAATAAAAAAAAAGATCCAAGACATGCAAAAGTCAAAAACCCCAAATCCATGATATTAATGCATACCAAACCCGTAATACTAATGCATACCGCTAAATGCCCTAAACACACCTATGATTGTCAGGTGGTGTGGAACCAAAGAAAAATCCAACTGAATTACTTGGAGGACTTTCTGATATGACTCCAGATGAATTGTGACCACTTCCATTGTTCCTACAATTGTTAAAGAAAAATCTTTGTTTGTGGCTATACTGCTGTTTGGCAGAGCCTTTGTTTTGCTTTCTTCGATTACTAGAAATTCCAACCTCTTCACACCCTTGACCAGCAGAAAAATTTTCAGCTAAACGAATATTCCGCACCCCTGTCTGAATCTTAGGTGATCTGGAGCTCCCATCTTTGCTCTCAGCATTAGAATTTGTCTTTTTACGGTGAGATCTTTTTGCTTTGAGTTCCTGACAGTGAAAGAAGCAGCACAAACCAGTGAAAATCATATATATATATATATATATATATATATATATATATATTTCATAAATATAGTTCAGCACAGTGATGGTATCCCATGGTTATGCACTAATACATACAAACTTAACAGTCAGATTTCATGTGAATTATGGTGTCTAATAAATTTCAAAAGGCTTGACTTGCAAAAATTGACCAGCTTATTGCAGAAGCAAGCTTGAATTTACTTATGTACCAACTGGCTCTTTTCTCATCACCGAACCTCCATCCAAATCACAGCTATAACAGAAGCATTGAAGAGTCAAATTAAGGTGTATATGTTCCCAAAAGAAAATGGTATCAATTTATAAAGTACAGACCATCATGAGATGACATAGTAATCTACAAATTATTAAATGTGAGTAAATTTGAGAAATCAAAAGAAAAGCATGAAATCTTATAAATTGCTGCCAACACAACTTAATGAAACTCTATACAATCAAGTAAAGAAACTTCCAAGAAAACAAGACAAACAAAGCACAGGGTTTTGGATGACTAACTTGCTCATAGAAGTAAAGACCATCGTTGATTGCAGATGCATGCTCATTGGAAAGGCCACTTGATTTCTGAGCTTCATTTCCAGCACCAAGCACACTTTTATTCTGCAAAGCAACAATGAATCAACTGTCAAAATTCCATCACATAAAATTGTCAAACTTACACGACACACACCAGTAGGCCACATGTGGGATCGTACAATATAGAATGAAGCAGAAGCGACAGATATCTAGTTAAAAGATATAGTCCTTGACACACTACTTAACGGACCTACCTATAAATCAATTATATGTTGTGTGTGTGTGTTTGTGTTGTGGGGGAGACGGGGAGGCTTTTCTTTTTACTTGAATGTTCATTGAATTATTTAATGGATTTTTCAACAAGTACCCTTTGAGGTTTTATATAATTTATAGGGTACCCTTGTAGTCATCAAAATTCAGTAGTTTTTAAAAATGCAACAAATAACCTTAATTGCTAACAATGTTAATCTAAAGAATCATTAACTACTGATAATTTAGCGATTTGTTTTTAGACTTTTTGGGGCAGCCATTACAATGAAGGTTGGTTTTCTCTATCATATTCAGATATTTTTTAGCATTTTCAATGTCCTCTACTTCTCCGCCACCACCTCCACCTTTATTATTCTTATATAAATTTAAAAAATTAAAATAAATAAATAAATAATAAAAAAAATCAAACAAACCAAAACACAGTATCCAACAAATATACCCCATTCACGAGAGAAAAACATAACAAAAAAGGAAGTATAGTTTTAGAAGGTGAGAGGCTCACAAAAGCACAAAAGGGCTGTGAGCTTTGCGCCTTGCGCCTAGGTGCGCTTCAAAAATAAAAATAAAATAGAAAAAAAAAAAACCAGAAAACCCTAGAGGTGCGCCTCACAGTTGCGCCTCAGCTGCGCCTTGTGCACCTCATGCGCATTTTAGGCCCCCCTGCGCATGTGCATTCTGAAGCCCCAATTCTGGCGCCTTGGTGCGCTTTGCGCCTAGGTGCACACTTTTGAAATTAAGTATCCAACATGAAGATGAGTGCTTAAATAATAGAGGAAGGAAAAGTATGGCTTATATTTGGAGAAGAGTGAGTGATAATGAGAAAATTATAGGGGAATTTTGTTTGTTTATAAAGGGCTTGGTAAGAAGAAGCAAGAAAAAAAGAAGGGGAAATTGCAGAGGAGAGGTGAAGTGGTGTAGTGTGGTGATGTGTCAGATATGCCCATTAGTGGAGAAAAGAGAGAGAGGAGAGAAAAGGTTTTATTAGAAGAGTTCGACAAGTGATTTCATCCATTGTAACCGCCAAAATTATCACCAGTGCCACCACCACCTCCACAAAGTTGGTATCCAAAATACACTCTCGCCCCCCTCTCCTCCTTTCATTTCCCAAGGAGTTTGAGCACTACATTTGTTGCAAGGAAAATAAAACAAAGGTAGTAATGAAGTAACATAGACTTGTTCATAACAACGTTTACATCAACCTTCCAACAACACGTGGAATTGTGGAAATAGCAATAAAACATGGCCGGCTGCCTAGCTTTGAGCAATAACTAATCTTAACTTACAAGTTACACCGAACTACAAAAAGATAGACAGATAGACTTGCTATATATGACCAAAAGGTTAAAATTGATCCCTTCCCCCAAAATACAACAAAACTATGTACAGCATTTCAGATGCAATAAAAATAGCCATAATGAGAATCTGATAAGTCTCCTACCCCATCTAAAAGTCAAGTATTAAAGGATACTTATGATATAGCAGGCAACAAAAGCAGAGAATATATCAATACCTGAGTGACGATAACAATTTTCTCAACATCCCGGTCATTGATCACTATCTCGTCATCTTCACCCTCATTCCTCCCAAGCAAAAAAAAAAAAAAAAAAACACATCAAAGTTCAATACTACACAAGGCAATAGCAGATACTGTCATGCGAAGAAAGAGCAAAATACAGTATTCAATTCACATCGATGCATAAGTATTACAAATGGGCATATGGGCTTGGGTCATACGGTGTTATACATGAGCATTTGAAAATTATACCATTTCAAATGCATGCACAAATCATGTAACTTACTCACTTTGGATTATAATAAAATAAAGTATATAAATTCTAAGTTAGGCCAATCGAAAGCGGCATCTTCGATATTACAAAGTGAACAGCGTTTTGTCATATCCTTTAGACCAAGCATGAGATGATGCCACACCATGCCATGCCAAGCAAACGCAAGGAAAACTATGGATTCATACTAACTTGTATCCATTCAAACCTTTATGATTATTTAAGTATGTTAAAAAGTTGACAAAATAGGTTGTTAAATGGCCACGGAAATTTTTTATCTTTACAGTTTTACACTATCACTTGGCTTTAAGAGCTTTGACAATGATTTATGTTTCATATGTAGTTTGCATGTAATTACAAACAAACATTTGAGATTGACTTAAAGTTACTTTTGAATTATTATTTTTTTTGTCCTAACAGCTATATAGACTTCTTTTTCGTAATCACCTTATTTTATTATTTACTTAATTAACACAACAAATTTAGATGAGTTAACAGAAGCACATAAGTAGAAGCATGACAAATGAAGCAAGCTTTAAATTTTGACATGTAAGCACATACAATCAATCAATGAAAGCCTTAGTCTCATAATTGGGGTCGACTACATAAACCAAGATTGATCGTTCCATGTGGTCATCCACATAAATTTTCCTCCTCCATCCCCTACAATTGAGAACCTTGTTCTCCTGTAAATCCAAAAAAGTTTCATATCTTTTCAAACACCTTCCAACCAAGTCATTTTCAGTTTCCTCCTACCTCATTTCATCGTTTGAGATCTTCCTAATCCCAATCTTCCACCCATTGCATCGGTGCTCCTTGAGGTCTCCGTCTCACATGTCCAAACCAACACAGGCAGTTTTCCATAAGTTCACATATAAGCACGTACCAGTTAAAAATATAAAAAAAGGTTGAGTATAACACGTGAACTAGTGTGTGTCTATGCTAAGAAAACATAGCTTATTTCTAACCATTTGATTTTTTATTTTTATTTTTTTCAATTTGACATAAATCAGTAAATATATGGTACTTGAGTTGAAACCAAATATTTGGATCAAAAACAAATTGATGGTATAATGTATTAAAACAAAGAAAAATGTTTTAGCAAAAGCTTAGACACCTTCACACACCAATTATGTCGCTCAAGAAGAGAGAAAACAAACATCAAAAATTTAGTGCGGGATGTAAAATAATAATAATAATAATAAAAATAATAATAATAATTATTCAGATGTATAGCAAGGCCAGAATAATATCTTATGATCATATCCACCAACTTATCACGCCATATATAATCTATGTAAATGCACCACAACTACACAGACACAAAAGGTTTAAGTAATTATTCGAAAGAATCTTGTATGAAGATCAGTATTCAATGCGTCAAAAACTAAACAGATGCTGTGAAACCTCGCATACACAAGAGATATTACCTTCTGAATGAGTTATCTACACCCTTTTTGTGCATCTTCTGCTCAATCTCAAGCTCTTCATCAAGCATAAAAGTCCCGGAAAAATCAGTTGACAAATCATTCAGATTCCAAACTGATTCACATTGCTCCTCCGTAATGTCATTTTGATGAGAAACAACTCCTTTGACTTTGCATACTTTCGATTGATCATTGACAAGGAAGCCATGCTTGGTATCAGGATTTGCCGATTTGGTGCTTGACTGGGAATTTAACCTCTGATTTGAGGATGGCTGTTCATTTGCTAGAACTTGTTTATCAAAGTCATGTACAGTCTTAGCACTCTGACAAGCATTGATGCTATTTTCACCTTCATGTATACCATCAGTTCTGGATACCTCAGCAAAATTATCTCTATGGGATGAAGAAATCACCGTGTCAGTATCATCATCCTTCCTGACATCATTGAGCTCCACATTGCTATTTTCTATGACTGTAGTTTGATCCTTGTGAATCTGAGGTTTTCCTGGAGATGCATGTTCTGTAGCCTTAATATACTTTGACCAATTGTCACGTTTCCGTACCTTGTCAGCCTGTTTAAAGCATTCCATAAAAAATTAGAGAAACAACACACATAAGAATCCAAGACAACAAAGAAAAAAATAAACATCAAAACAATGATGATTTCATGAAAATGAGACAACAGAACCTGCACTTCCACAGCCCGAGACCACTGCAGAGCACCTATGATAAAATTTATGTCGGTGCTCATAATTTTGACCTATATTACAACAGCATTGGTCAGTTTCCACCTGCCTAATTTACATGCATGAAGCAGACACAAAAGAACATGGAATCGATCTTAAATTGTTGAATAATTACAGACTGAAACTAAAGATTATAGAAACAAGCAGAGCAACACACAAGTATACAATCTAATGCATGTTTACCCTTTTAAAATCGGCAATTGTGGATATTGAAACCCATCCTTGATCATCCATTTGAGAAATCAAGTAACGATCGGTCTGCAAATTTTCATCACTGCCAAAGCACAGAAAAATTAGCAGTACGAAAAAGCTGCTCTTTACAGAACGGACAGTATACTAAGTGATCAACACAACTGCTATAAGTCAGCGACAATACAGAACAGAAAAGGTGGCTGAATCAGCAGAGAATAATTGACTCGCCTTCACAATTATAAACATCTAAATGCAGAAGAATGTAATACTGGCATACTTTAAAATTGACGACCAATCAACCTTCCTCAAGATCATTATCAAGAAAAGCAATGGCAAAACTAATGCAAACATGTAGCACCAGAAAATTGACTCTAAATCACTAGGTTACACCTTCCTACAGATTGAAATCACAAAGATAAGGAAAAACCCCCACGTAATGCGCCACACACATTAATTACTCATAAACCACATGCACCATGTTAACTAACAAAAGACTACCGCCGTAAATTATTATATACATGCCCATACTTCTAAATAAAGAAGAGAAAATAATTTTGAAATAAAAATACAAAAAAACCATCACCCCTCATGCCTTCACTCACTACTACTGCATCCATCTCACCATCACCACCACCATCACCCATGAGGTCATGATCACCACCACCACAAAACCTACAACACAAATACCATCCAACCTGCAGCACCACTGGAAGTTTTGGGCCCAAAATTGCCAACTACACCAACCGAACACATCATCGTCGACCCCACCAATCCAAGAACACACAATCAACACTAAAAACCACCACCAACCTTCAAACCAAAACATCCCCAACATTCAAATTGAATTCCCTTGTTCAATCAAAAACTCCCCAAAATTCACCCCATCCGTATCACAAATTTGAACCAAATAAAAACTACACCAAACTAAACCTCTTAATCTCTAATTTCAAACAAAAATATCCCTAGATTCCCAAAAAATCAAATACATTCAAACCAATTTGTACCAAATTATGAAGCAACAAATCTAATATTTAAAGCAAATTCAAAAAAATTAAACCTCAACTCCCCTAATATATACAGGAAAAAAAGCCCTAAAACTTTGATTTTGAACAATATTGAATCTTCAAATCCCTAAATTTTGAGGAAAAAACCCAAAATTCAAGCAACAAACCCTAACCTTAGAAAATGAGAATGTGATGGAAGTGAAATGAAGAGGTGGAGGTGACGGTTTTAGCAAAGAAAAACAAGAGTTGGGTGATGGTGAAGGAGGGTGGTGAGAGCCTAAGGGATAGTGAAAATAGGCTTTGGGGGGAGGGGGGATGAATCAGTGGTGTATGAGAGGAAACAAATGTCATTTTGTACAATAAAGGTTTACTAAAATTGGAAATAAAACAAAAATTGCAACTAATTTATTACACCGCAATGTAGAAAAAGTTGCAACTAATAAGTTAAGTAGTAGATATTGATTTTAGCAAAATTCAAACCTTTGATCACTATAATGCACTTACCATCTCAATTAATTTAATTAATGCTTTTAATGTTACACATCATATTGTGTTTTCCTTCCAAATATTAAGTAATCTTTACTTAACTTTTAAAATTGTGTTTTTTTTTATAAACATAAAATCAGACAAATACACGTTCTAGCTAAAAACATTATCCTTGCCATGCATAGGATGATATTTCCAACTAAAACCAACCAAGAAATCACCTGAAGTAGTACTCAATCTGCCTTACTATGCTATCCCTCAAAGCTACCATCTCTGGAGAAACCAAGGGTACCATACAACTCGAAGGATGTGGTGCGAAATGAGGTGGGTAAGGTGGCCTAGCAGAACCTGGAAGAATAGGAGATACATAAATCATCGGCGCAGCACCTGTAAATAAGTCAAATGCAGCAATATGTCACCAATCAGAGACAAAGCACGTCAAATAGAAAAGGTTCATGATAGGCAGAGAACACACACAAGAGATAACAAATCCGCCATGTGCACTTGAACAAACGACAAGGTTGAAAAAAAATGAGAAAAAGGATATCTTAACATAAAAATAAAGATACGCAGTAAAAAAGAACATCGCATATGCAGAAATTACATCATGAAAAGGACAAAAAAAAAAATTGGAAATTAATATCAAAAATTTAACCAGGGAAGCATGGTGCGCCAAATGAAGGAGCTGGCCCAAGCAAAGGACGTGGATAAGCCCTTGCCACATTTTGCTGCATCAAACCCTCTCTAGGACCAAAAGAACTTGGATATTGCCAAAAATGATATGAATGAGCACTAGCTTCATGAATATTGGGTCTCCTTCCTGAGGGGTTGGGACCATTTACATTAGTATCTCCTCGTGGAGATTGTATGTTTCTTTTGGAATCAATCCCATGATTTGGTGTAACAAATCCTTGTACAGGAGTATCACTCCCTGCCTTAGATATTCGAGTCTCAGCCCCTGGAAAAGGAGGTGGACAAGGTTGGTAACCATATCCTGGTACTGGAATATGAGACGGGACCATAGGAGTATACATATGTGGCACTATTGGCTGAAAACATGGTGCATGTGGAGCAGGGAAAGGAGGCATAATATTTGAGTGACGCTTTGATCCACCTTTATGATGACGGTTGTGCCCATGCTTATGCGTTGAATTAAAAGGTTTCTGTGGCCCAGCTGATCCCTACAAGGCAAAGCAATCAAGTTAAAGATACGCCATTACAAAGCTAAATATAGGTCAAGTTAAAGATACGCAATCCAAGTTAAACATCTTTTTGAGTTTATAGGTCAATTCCAAATGATAAAGCACAACAAAAAAACAGATCACAAACTCTAGAGCATAATGCGGCAAAGATACAAATTCTTTAGCATGCTTGCATGATAAAGAAAATAGAGATATTAATAACCTTCTGTTTTACGCTTATGAAATATATTTTCTATACCCAAAGCTTTAGCATTACAATACAATGCAAAGCGAAATGAAACTTTTCAACTGCAAAGTTTCCTAAGTTTATTCACATTCACATCAAAGCAACAACACCATATATATGAAAACTAACTACTTGAAATCATAACATGACTTTTGATTGACTAAAAAGGTTGTAAAGTTTGAAATGTTACATTAAGAGTGTACATGGATAGAGGACGATGCACCGAAGGAGTAATAAAGGTCAAACTATTTAGAGTTGATGATAAAGAGGATGAAGTGGAGAGTAACAAAGTGTTGGTGAGAAGAAAAGGGTTGGAAGGGGGAAGATGGTTGTGATGCCTGAGTAGAAGAACATGAAAGTACGTTTAGAGGTGTCAAAATGCATTAACACCTTTGCTCATTTGCTTGGGTAAATAGTTTAGAAAGGGAGGAAAGCAGAGGGATTAGTTTTCCATCCCTCTTTGATAAAAGTAAAAACTATCTCTCCAAAAATGGAGGGACTTATAAGGAAATGAGATCGGTCTCCTACCTCCCTTTCCTTGCCTACTTGATCCTCTTTCTTTTGCCTTTTTACATTGCTTTCCAAGCATAGTATTGATAATTACAACGGAATCAAGTGGGCAAAATTTATATACTAGTATAAAAATTACCTTTTCATAAAGAAAAGGAAACAAAATCCTTTTTGTTCTTCACAACCAAATTTAGATGTAGGTGGCTAGGTCATTTGGCAGTTTCTCTCTTTATGCGGGAAATAGTTACTCACTACCCCTATCTAGGTAACAACATTTCATAAAGCCTTAGTTCACGTTTATTTATCATTATTTGACTTTTATTACTCCCGCAATCCATCAATCTACTTCAAGCATTCCCTAACTGTAAATTGATTTTTACGGCATTTGAAGTTAAAGCACAACCAAATTATTAATAGCTTTCAACCAAGTGTTCAATATGCACAAAACACACACTTATAAAAGGATCGTAAAATGTGAATTTGGAATATCCGTAACGGATTACAAGGAACAGGACAAAGCTCTTCAACATGCTTAAGTGAACAAGACATAAATACAACTACTAATGCTCTATACTTAGGAATTTCAACAACGGAAAACTTTTAAGAAAATGAGTTGTTTCAAAATAAAATGATTTCCATGGAAAACCAATTTCATCCAAAGATGTTTTTTACACCCTACCAAACCGAGCCATAAATACAACAAAAAAACGTCCTATACTGAGGAATTTCAACTTTCCATCACCTACTTAAAATAACAAATTCAATAAATGTTAGATAATTACTCTAAGTGAACACCATAAGCACAAATTAATATAACCAGTGATAGCAACTTCATACATATTACACATACATTCACACAATCACAATTAGATATCTGACAAACATCAACTGAAAAATTCAGAATTCAAAATTCAAATACAAATGCCAGTAAATGACCATGAATACCTGGCTAGCATGGACATTGCTAGAAGTGGGTTGCGCGCCAGAATTGCCGGTGCCCTCCGACACCGGCAATTTTGAAGGAAATTCGGAACTTTTCGTACGTTGTGCATCAGCAAGAGGAGGCCAAGCTTCAGCACCCATCACAGGGTTATCAGCACCCCTATCAACAGGTCTTTTCCATGGTGATTTTGGACCACTTCCTACATTATTAACACTCTCATTAACCTCTTTTCGATCATCCCCACCTTCATTTTCCGCCATTGCCATTAACTACAACCTCAATCAATCAATCAATCAATCCTACAACTGGGTGAAAAATTAACCGAAAACCCTTGAACCCCAAAAGCCAAAAGGCAAAAAAAAAAACAAAAAACAAAAAAACAAAAAAAAAACCCTTTATTCAGTTAGAAAGAAAAGAATTGAACTTTAACAGAAGAAATGCAAATTAAAAAGTGAATCAGAGAAAAACCCAATTCAATTCAAGGGTTAAAAAGGAAGAAAGAAGAAGAATCTTATTGAAAAGAAGCTTCATATGATCAAGAAATGGAAAAATACAATGGTGGGTAAAAAGTAGTGATCAAAGTCAAAGAGGAAGTTAAACTGGTGAAAATGGATAGATTCTTGAAAGCAGACAAACAAAGTGAAGATAGTTTTGCAGAAGAGAAAAGAAAGTGAGTTGAGTGATGTGGGGTTAGAAAAAGAAATGAAGATGAAAGAAAAAGGTTTTGTGATGGTTTGGGTTATACGGACTACTTTGGTAAGACTGATTAGGGTTTTTCTTTGGACACACTTCACAGTTATTGCATGTCCATTTTATTACCTATGAATTGTTACTAGTCTCGGTACTTGCCAAGGTTTTGTTGGGTTACTTTTAAGGTCCGTTTAGTTTACGCAAGGGAAATGGAATGAAACTCGTAAAGAGAAATACGGAGAATGGAAAGAAATTACCCTCATCTGTCATTTAATCTCTAATAAATTAAAGGAATCAGTTATATATAAATTATTTAAAAATTTTTTTTGATTTTTCATAATAATAAGTAATAGTCTTTAATCTCTAACAAATATACTTTTTTTTGACGAATTGGAATATGCTCTTTATGATAATAATAATAATAATAATAATAATTCAATCAGACAAAATCAATAATAAAAATAAAATACATGTTATGCAATAATAAATCAAACAAAAAAATCAAGCATTTATCTAATAAATCCACAATAATACAACAATTCAATAAAAGAAATAAATTACAGTACAACAATTCAATAAAAAAGATAAAAATTCAGCAACAATTCAATTATTTTTTTCATACAACAATCAATTACCAAAATTAGATAACCAAACAGTTGGGGTGGTCGAAGGGGCAGTGGGGTGGGCGGTCGTCGACGGAGAGATGGTTGTTGATTTAGGATGGGTTATCTAAGCAGGTGGGGTTAGGGTGTCGGAGCAAGTGGGGTGTCGAAGGTGAGGGTCGAAGGTTAGGGAAGGGCGGTGTCATGATGGTCGAAGGGTGGTCCTCAAAGGGTACGTTGTGCTCAAGAGGCGGTGGGCATGAAACAGTGAGAGGTGAGAGAGGAGACGTTGATGGTGGTGATTGTAACAGTGACAGAGCGGGTGGCGGTGGTGACCATGATGGTGAGGTGGTGATGGTACGTACGGTGCCAGCGACGGAGGGTATAGGCGGCCGACAATGAAGAGAGTTGGTTGATGATTTTTAGGGTTTAAGGAGGAAGATCATTAGTCCGGTCTTGAGAAGCGGGCCGAAAGATTTAACCCAAGACCACCCCCAATTCCCAAAAACTCTGAAGAACCCAGAAGATCCCAAGAAACCATTAGAAAATTTCAATATTATTATTTTATTCCATATTTTTCCATAATTTTTCCATAGTTTTTCCACATTTTTATAATAAAGTGCTAATGATTCTCTAATGCTCGGAAATATTATTCTGCAAGAAATGAGCTAAAACATGCCTATGAAAGAAACACCTTGGAGCCCAAGTCATGGGCCCAAGGGAATACTCTCCTCCTCAAAGCCTACAAGGAAGGAGGAAACTTCCTTTTTCTTTCCTATTTTCATGAGGCAAGCCTTAAGGAATAAGGAAATGAGCATGTGTGAGGTTGTATGAACTTCTAGGCCCCATCAATTAAAAATATAGCGAAGTTTCCGTGAAAGTTCCTCTGTACTATGCGCTGAAGCGCACAGTGTGCGTAGGGGCACACAGTATCCGCCCCACCGCACGGTACTGACGCCTTTTCCTGAATTAATCCTTATAAATACCCCCCTAATTCCCTCATTCAAGGCATCTTGGATTTTCGTAACTTATGGCATTTGAAGAGTGACATGAGTGATTTAGACAGAATTTAGCATGCATTCATCATCATTCTCCCATTAATTCTTTCATTTTTCTTTTAATATTCATCTCTTTCTTTGAATCTTCATTTTCTCCACCTTCATAAATACAAAAAACACAAAAAGATTTTATTTTCTTCATTATATATTTTTACATTATTTTCACCATTTTTGTTTATTAGTTTTATTATTATTGTCTTTATATTTACCATCATCATCATCTTCATACTATTTTTGGATTATATTCGGGTTTGAATTCTTGAAGGCACTACCAAAATCGTTTTGACACTTGAAAGCAAGTGACACTCAAGAGGGGGGTGAATTGAGTGTTGTGAGATTGTTGTAAATTTTTCGATTGATTGTGAGAACAGTTAAGAACCAGTTCTCAAGTAGCGAAAACAAAAATGCAATAAAATAAACAACACCAAGATTTAACAAGGTTCGACTTCTAATAAGTCTATGTCCTCCACTCACTCACTCACTCTTTTTATTAATCAACTCATAATAACAAAAATAATTACACTCAATCACTTATGCACCTATGCACAATATGATTCCCCAACTTCCATCTATTAAAGTTCGACTCAACCCTCGACTATGAAGGTTCAAATGAAGATGATCCCTGATCAACTTCCCTAACAAACTGAACTCACATAATGCTCAAATTACAGCACTTTGTCTCTCAATAATAATTAGCCTAAACGCTTACAAAAGAGAGTATATTAAGACCTTAATGTGGTAATCGGGTTTATGCTAGGTTAAGACTTAGAGATAGAACTTTTGCAATCTATGTTCTTCAATTTTTGATCGTGTAAAAGTGTTCAGTTTGTATGCTAGCAGATCTCCTTAAATAAGCCTTTGGCTAGTATGTTATAGAATATTGCAAGAGACTATTTTCCATAGAAGTATGGAAGTAATTCCACAGAAAATATTCTCACTGATTTTATTTGAGATCAAATAAAATCAGTACAATATAATATAACATACTTGTCATACTTAAGAATATCTTACTTGCATAACAAACCAAGAATTCATATAATTTTTGAAATCAATTTTGCGCGGAAAGAAAATTTTCCTAAAATACGAATGTATGAGGAAAACTCGAGAGGACTGGTTCAGCTCTGTTCCCAGATTGTTCCAGTCAGCCAAGTTTACTTATAATTGTGTATGACATGTAACTTAGGTTCCCCTTGTCATCCACAACTAGTTCATCTCTCTAATCTCAACCTTTATAGTGCATCTATAAACCTTCATACCACTTACATTGCATCTCTCTAGTATGCAAGATTGCAAGGTATCTAATAGGAGGTCGGATTAAATCTTCATCCTCGGGTTTATTATCATCTTTAATCTCATTTATTATAATCTTCGTCAAGTTTTCTCTTATTATTCTCTCATTATTATTATTGTTGGCTCCATTCAAGTTAGTTCTCTAAACCCCCTATTTAAATCAATGAAAAATTGATTAATAATTGCTTGATATGTAATAAAACAACTGAAAATAAAAGAATCATGTTTAGGCCTTTAACACTTTTATGAGCATGATTACTGGATAATGTAGTTAGTTTAATTTCTCGTGTTTTGAACATGATTACATGTTTTAAATGCTTTATAAGCATGATGACATGAACTTTAAAGTTTCTCGCAAATGGTATAATGACATGTGCTTTTAAGCTCTTCTGACATGTTTACATGATTTTATCGCTTTCCCTATTTTACGAGATTGCGGTTGTATGTAAGCCATGATGACGGTGTTTAAGGTAGACATATAATAATGATAAAGCCCGGGTTTGTGAAGTCACATAAAGTCACATGACTCATAAAAGACTTGAATCTTATATAGGTTAAACGTGACATAAATAAAGTATCACCGATTGTAAATAATATATGTGCATTAAATAAACTCGCCTAGTAAGCACTCATGTAGTGCACTCTTTAGGTTAATGTTGTTGTAATGTTGCTTGATACACTACGATGAGAATTACAAAATCTTGGGAAGACCGACGTACTCGCCGATGAGGTACCTCGTCCCCGATCCCACTAATTTGGTGCATAATCTAACCTTGGGAAGACTGACGTACTCGCCGGTGAGAACGCGATAATTCACTAATTCGGGTCTGTAAGACTCTGCAGAGTGCGGTTGTTGCCTTCATTGGATTTTCGTTCCAAGCCAAGTATACTCATCCTAAGCGATGACCCTTCTCATGGTCTAAAGAACAATATTGACTCGTGAACAAGCAAGACGTCCTCATTGGTGGCATACACAATCATGTTTTTGTTTCTGTTTCTGTTTTGCTTAATCATATTTACTGTTTTTGTTCCAAGACCTCGGGATCAGCTGTTTTCGTTCTGTCTTGCTGTTTATTTTTGTTTCTATTTCGGGCTGTTGTTTCCATCCCACACTATTTTTTTTTGTTCCAAGAGTGATTCTGCAACTACTGTTTCGGCCGCAGTTGTAGTTGCTACTTTTGTTTGTGTAGTGCTTGTTTGCGTTGTTTGTTTGTGCTTCGATATGTTATTTTGTCTTATTCCTGCTACCCTTCTGTGTTGTTGTTTCTCATGATTTATCGTGTTGTTGGTTTTACTGCTTAGTCTTGGCATTTTGTGTAGTGGAGTTATTAAGGTTGTTAGTATTTGATGTACATGTTTGATATAGTGTTTACCCCTCATTTTCGGTTGTTTTTTATGCTTAATAGTTGAGTTGTGGCTTTATTTTGGTTAAATATTGTTCCTTGGTGTTAATTTGTGATTTGGATGAGTCTAAGCGGGTTTAATTAGTTGATTTTTAGAGCTTTTAATGTTAATTCTATGCTTCCACGGTTATTACGCGTGGTTTTCGATTTGTTTCATGGGTTTTAGGAGCATAAGGAGTTATGAAGTCAACATGAGCTTAAACGAGTCAATTTGGCTTTGCCTCGAGATGCTTGCCAAGCTACGAGAAGCTACAAACGATAGTTAAAGGAATCAAGCAAAGAATCCCAAAGATCGTTAAAAAGCACCCCAAGATGGTTCATGCAAGCGCAGACCTCAAATGGGTGTTTGTTCTATGCGCCCGCAACATAGAACAGGCCTTTCAGAAGTCGCTGAATATTGTTCATGCGGGCGCAGGGAAGAAAGTCTTTTTGACTTATGCGAGCGTAGCTATCGTGTTTTGTGGTCCGATGTTTTCTTGGCGGTTTTGATGCTTAGGCTTTATTATTTGCACCTAGCAGAATTGGTAGGGGTAATGTCTCCAATATGCCAGTGTTATCTTCATGAATGTAGTTGATATCACCAAGCCGCCAGGCGCATTATTTCTTGATGCCTCCAAAACTCATGGCCATATTTCTTGCCTTCCAAACTTCCCTTTACTCCCAAACTTTGAAGAAAATATGGAAGTCAAGAATATCATGCAAATTAAGAAAGTTTGGGAGTAAAGGGAAGTTTGGGAGGCAAGAAATAATTGGCCATGCTAGTCGATCTATGAACATGTTATGAATTAGGTTAATATTTACTAAGTAATTCTTAATTAGTAATTGTAATTAAATTCCTATTATTGATTTCTATTGATTGCAATTAGTATTGTTGGTTGTTAGGTTGTTATTGTAAATGTTGTTAGGTTAATTAGTTATTAAATTCTTGTTGTTGAGATAATTAGGTTATTATAGTAGCCTTTAATTTCTGATATATATTCCTCATTGAATATTAATTCCCGTAATTTTTAATTTACTTATTGAAGGTTGTCGGCTCATTATCTCGGTGAGGCCCGTTCACTATTGAAGAAATTGCAAAAGTTCGAGAGAAGGTAGCTAGTTTCATTACATTATATTGTTTGTAAGCTAAGGTTGGTTACATTAAACATTGATAATATACGTATATGTATATTTTAATTAATTAAGCTAATGTTGAACTTATGAAGTTATAAGGAATAATATACGTTGTAATTTTTAGTTGTTTTAATTAGTTTATAAATTGTATTTTGACGAGCTACTTTTATTAATATTAATATTGTCAATGTTATGTAATATTAATAATTATGGTGGATAGATGTCCAAAATCTTAAGAGTTTCTTTGTAACTCTTCTTATTCTTTACCATTCCATTGTAATTATACCTCATTAAGTTATAACTCCTCACTTAATGATGGATTTCAATATCTTTGGAAGCAGGGCCGTTCCTGACAGTTTGGAAACTCAGGGCAAATCATTAATTATGGGCCCTACAATCAATTTTATAAACAATTTATCCTATAAAATCATTTTTTAAAGGGAAATCATATTTTTATTTTAAACAATTTATCTTATTAAAATACAAAAATTACAAGGTTTGTAGGGTGTGATAATAAACAATTTATGTTACTCGGTATTAAAATTACATTTTTATGCAAATAATATCAATTCATCCTATAAATACGAGTATCTTAATGAACAATAGTACAAACACAACAAAACCTTTCCAAAACTCAACACAAGCAAACGAATCATTAATTATTTTGAGAATTGTTTGACTACCTCCATTTGTCATTCTATGCAACACTTGCGCATTATTTGTGAGATGTAAAAAAAAATCAAGTATTGCACATAATAAGAGACAAAGGTAGTAAAAAATAAATTTGAACCCAAATGATGAATGTAAAAAGGTGATAACAAATCAGGTAAAAAATATTTTATGTTTAAAAAAATAATTAAAAAAAAACTTTTTGAATAAGTATATTGGTATAATTGAAACAAATTATATAAAAAATATTCAATTACAAAAAAAACATATTAAATAAAAAATTAAGAAAGTGCACACTTACTTATATGTACATCCTTCGTACTCAATAGTAGATTGTGGGAAAAAAGCATTTATAAGATAATAGTAAATAGATATAAATAAATAATGTCACACATGATACATCTAAAAGGTTTTAAAAATTAAAGTACATTATAAAAGATGCTTGCTTGTGGTATGCATCGAACTTAGCTGCTCAAACACCATATATAACCCTTTATCATTGAGCTACCTGCACTTTAATATCTAGTTATGCAAAGAATCCATATTTAACCATTTTATGATGGGCCCTAGGCGACTGCCTTGCTTGCCCCACCCCAAGGTCACCCCTGCTTAGAAGTTACTAGTCATGCGTTACATTTATATAATGATGGTTACCTATTGAAGAAATGAGGAGTTGATATGAACTTTACAACATCTCTTTATCCTCCTCTCAATTTTATAACACGTTACCAGCATGTAACCTTAGCTAACTTAGTAAACTATTATCGAAACGACAAAATCCACATCACCCGCATGTAATCACTGTAAGTTTCTACTATCATCCTTCTTTTCATGTTGTTGGTTGTAATGTATATATAATTATGCTCATGAATTGACACTTTTTTTTAATGTATGGTATGGAGTGATTTACACCTTAACACATATCTTGCATATGGTAAATTTAATTTTCTTGTTTTTGGCTTGAACTTTTATGCAATCGTATGAGGATCTTATATACAAATGTGATATTGTTTTTGCTATGAAGTTAATAAAATGTTGATGTTTGATGAAGTTCAAGGGGATTAAGTGATTAAGTTTGATGTGTGTTTGTATAATCATTTATATCAATCATGATTTTTTCACATGTAAAGTAAATAAATAAAATTTCTTTAATCTTTCTACTATCATATAAACTATGCATAATACGATTTTTGTCCCACTTTGTTTGAGATTCATAGAGTATAATAGTATGCTGCTTAATTGATTATTTATGCTAATTTCAAAATTGCATCACGAGAAAGAAAATGTGCACTTAATACCAATGCTTCACTAAATAACTTGATGTTTGATTAGAATAATCTTTTTTCCTAATAGGTGAAAGGTGTGTCGCACACCTAACAAAAATAATCTAACTTTTCCTCCTAACTATGTAGTCAGGCAAGTAAGGGTCGAATCCCAAGAGACTAAATGGTTCAAAGTGGTCGATTTTGATTCTACTCTACTCTATACTGAGCAAGTAACAATTTATAGTTGAGATTTGATTAACTATTCTAACACAAAACAAGACTAATGGAAATACAATGATTAAATTCAAAGAATAAAAACACCTAGAGTTAGGCACCACCACTAGCACAATTGAACACAAGCAATTCATACCCCAATTTAATTGACTAATTGTTCAAGAGAAAAGGTAACCCTATAAAATACCACAAACCTCTCTCGAGTATCTATGGCTTCCTTAATTTGCAATCAAGCCTACTCCCGTGGAATCATGCAAATCAAAGACTTTAATCACAAAACCCTAACTTTCTAACAATTCATTCTACCTACTCCCGTGGAGAATTTCATGTTTTTAATTGAAATATCCAAATTCATCAATACCCAATTCCCATTGTGATAAAGACAAAGAATTCATAACGATACCAATTATCCCTAATCTAGTATTGGCATAAGCACAATCAATTAAGCATGAACAATGAACAATTAAATTGGGGATTTTACAAAAATTGCTCAAAAATCAATCATGGCTAGGGCTTGACTTAACCCTAGATTAATAAAAACTACTCACACATAATTGTTGAATAAACAAAACAAAAATTAAAAGAAAGCATGATTAACAACAATAAAAAGAGAATAGAGAAAAGAAGATATTACTTGAGTTGATGAAATTGCCAAAACAATGTCAAAAGAACCAAAGTTGAGAATGTGTGTCGAAAACTAAGGAGAACTAAAAGCTTTTACTAAAATAACTGATATTGAACTATGTGTGTAGAAGTTAGAATGAAAAACCCCTAAAAAATCCTATTTAGATGCTAGGAATATGAAGAGTAAGTTGTCAACATCAAAGAGGAGGCTGCAACCGGGGTGCGGCATGTGACATTAGTCCGCAACTAGGGTGAGGAGTACGCTGATTTTTGCTTCAAAAATACTTCAAAAACAAGTGGCCACAACTAGGTTATGGAGCAAACTAAGAGATTTCCACAACCATGTTGCGGTAGATCTTCATGAGCAACTCTTTTGAAGCTTTTCACCATCATAGACGCCTTGATTTGTCCATTCTCTGATCAACATCCAATTAGCTCTACTTGCATTTCCAATAATCCTAGCAAAAACACCTAAAACCTACAAAAACAAAGCAAAATACACCAGAGAAGAACAATAGCAAAGTATAAAGCATAATGGCTCAAAAAGGTTGAAACTATGGGAAAAGTAAGATTTAAACACACAAATTCAGCATAGAAATATGAGTATAAAATGGTGTTGTCAAACTCCCCCACACTTAACCTTTTCTCATCCTCGAGAAAAGAAAACAAAATAAGAAAAACTACTCTAGAAAGCAATAAAACCTATACTCACTGTTGTAGGAATCACGGTCACTTTTAGCGTAAATGACAAGCCATTTAAACCTCCTAATCGCTTAAAAGGACGAGTGTGCTCTCGTGAAGGTTTCCAAAGAGATTAACCCACAACTCTAAATTCAATCAAAGCAAAGGTTTTCAAAAATCAACATTTCTCAACCAAGGACCAAGATAGAGATTATAGGGACGTTAATGTGTGCTCAACCGTCATGCCCAAGAGAGTAAGCAAGCTATCTCACCCTCGAAAGAGTGATCACAAATGAGCGTTTGAGGGCCCAATCAATCATGACAAAACATCTCTCACTCCATACCAAAACATCCCTCCCCAACCTCAAAAGCACAAGACAATGTGGCGTCTCATAGCTCGAAACGAGAGAGCTCAAAGATAATCAAAGTGAGTGTAATCAAGCAATTCTAGCACATGTCTCAAGAAAAATACTCATGGCTTCCTCCATTATACGACTCAACCATCTTGAGTTAGAAGGGCTTGTGGGTTGTAACGTTAGGCTTAAGGTAGGTAGGGAAAGAAATTTGGCCGTGGTGCTCTTCTTAGTCAAGTGAAACTTTACAAAATAAGAGCTAAGTCAAACCAAACCAAGGGGCAAATGCTTCTCCCAACTCAATCACTACACACAAACAAGGAGCCAAAACAACTATATACAAACCCCTTTTTGCTTTTCTACCATGAACACTAAATCTTTGGGATTTTTTTTATTTTTCTCTTTTTTTTGATTTTTTTTGATTTTTTCATTTTTTTGGATTTTTTAAACTATATATACATGGGGCTTAAGCTCCAAACAAATGCACTAAACAAAAATCAACCACTTATCAACATTGAAACTTAACAAGTTTACAAGTATAGCTCTATTTCACTTGACACTAAGGGTAAATCAAACAAAATTTGGCTAAGGCTCATAGAGTTGGCTAACAAGAAGTGGAAGCTCAAATGGGTTGCAAATGTTAAGGAAAACCCAAAGTCCCAATTTTATTGAAGGAAAATAAAAAAAAATAGGTAAATGAAAAATAAAATAAAATTTTTGTGTCCCAATTTCCCCCAAATGAATGCCTTCATCATCCCCTAAATCGGTTCGGTCAAAACATCGGAAAACCATGAGCATGCAAACAACACACTAACGCCATATGCTAGACCCTCAAATGTGTTTATAACTTTGAAGTGCTTAGGGGCTCTAAAATCAACTCTCACCTCACATGGTCAAAAGATCAAATACCACAAAACAAGGCCTTATCATAGGTTGGGCTACACCCGGCTTGGCTTAAAAGGCTCACCACCAAAAGTACCCATGAGTGAGAGAATGAAAAGTCCAATTGCTACAAGTAATAAGCAAACCCCTCAAGGCAATCAAGCTAAGCACACAAAACTCAAATCCAATCTCAAGAATCCAAGGTCAAGATAAAACCATTCATTCACTTTGCTTTGAAAGAATTAGAATTTTTTTTTTGTTTTATTTTTATTAGAGAAACTTTCCATTAAAAGAAAAGGAAACTAGTATATACAAAGGTGTAGTATCCCTCCCCCAGACTTGAAATTTGCAATGTCCACAGTGCAATATAAAAGCATAAAACAAGGAAGGGAGGGAAACTTACAGACCCTCGCTAAGGAGGGGGAAGATAAGGGTGTGAGAACCCTTGTGAATGGAGCCAAGCACCGAAAGCAGAGATAATGCCAGACATGGAAGCCACTTCACTCTTTATCACCTTAATATCGGTCTTTAACTCATCAAAAGATGCTTGCAAGGTCACAAGTGTTGGCACGGGCACCGACGGGGAAGAAATAATAGCTGCAGAAGGAGAAAGTGGAATGGGTGATTCGAGGGCCAATGGAGCTTGATCGTGCGGTTGCAATTTACGAAATGACCAATTGCCTTGAACACGCAATGTCATCGCCTCAGGAGAGGGTAGCTCTTCCTCCTCATCATTCCCCAATTTCCAAAGAATGGTACCTTCTTTCTTAAGAATCCAACCCATAGAGGAACATGCAAGAATATCAATAGAATCAGACCCCTCAACTAAAACATCATGTAAAAGACGATCTCGATGACCCAAATGTAGAGAAATTGGGGTTATAAGACCACCTAGAATAATAGCACCACTGGTTGTCTCCGCATTAACAATGGACTTCATTTGTTGAATAAGAAAAGTCACCATTAAAATCAATGTCATAGTAATCAATCACCACCTCTTTGTCGACCTTAGTAGTTGAGGAAATATTTTTCTTGCTAGTAGAAGTGGGAGATTTTTGTTTCGAAGTAAGAACTTTGTTGACAAAAATTGACTTGGCTTTAGAAATAGAACTTGAAGTCACCTTATTTTGTCGAAAACGTGGTGTGCGTGCCATGATTGAATGAGTAAAATAATAAGCAGTCCCAAGTTCACACCAACTCCAAGTCAAATATCACAAGTTCACAAGCTCAACACACAAAGTTCAAGGCACAAAAACAAAAACCAAACTCAATATTCACGCACAAGTTCAAGGCCAAGAGAATTGCAACCAAACTCAATTCAATCCAAGGCAAATTCAGTGATTTTTCGCCAAGAAACTCCAAATGCTAATGTAATTATTCTCAAATTCATTCATGAACCTTGAAAATCAAAAACCCCAAATCAATTTTGCAAAGTTAGGGTTTTCTTTCTTTTTTTTTGAATTATCGTTGGTGATGGCGATGGTGGGGGCTGCAGGCGGCGCGGCAGTGGCCGTTCGGAAGGGAGGCGTCGCGGCGGCTGGTTATGTGAGGTGGCAGAACAGAGGGAGGGGGTTCGAAACCCCTATTCAGAGTTCTTGCGCGGGACTACAGGGGGTTGCTTCGCGTGGCTGTTGCGCGACGTCAGGTCCGGCGGTGCGGTGACTGGGTCGCCGGCAGTTCAGAGGAAGGAGAGTATTTGGTGCTGCTGTGATTTGTATGGTCAGTTGCTCCTTTTTAATTTCTTTTTTTTTTCTTTTGTGCGTTTTTTCTGTTTCTTTTTTTTTTGCATACAAATTATAGCAAACACCACAACCAAGTTGTGGTGTATGAACTTTTGCCGCATTGCTTGAAAAAATGACTTGACCGCAACCTAGTTGTGACTTAAACTCAAATGCCGCAACCCCCTTGTTTGCTATCTACAAATCTCTCCATGAACTGAAAAATTGTACAAAAAAAAAACTAAAACTTCATAAAGCAAAAATTAGTAAAAAAAAAGAACTAAATGAGAATTAACTAAAAAAAAAAAGACGAATAAACCACTATCTTGAAAAAACTAAACTAACTAAGAAAAATTTTTTTGGATTATTTTTCAATTTTTTTTAAATTTTTTTTAAAAGGGAATAAAAATAGAAAGAAAGAAAAATAAAAAGTTAGAAAGAAAACTTGGGTTGCCTCCTAAGAAGCGCTAGTTTAAGGTCATCTAGCTTGACCACCTTCTAAATCATGTAGCCGAAGGGTGAGAAAGTGTAATGTCCACTCTCTCATGATCAATAGGATCGCCCGCTCTATAGTGCTTCAATCTTTGACCATTCACCTTGAAAATAACACCTTGACTGTTCCAAAGTTCCACAGGAAAAACCTTGTTGACTCGAAATGGTCCCGACCATTTAGAGCGAAGCTTACTTGGGAATAATTTCAATCTAGAGTTATAAAGAAGAACCAAATTGCCTTCTTTAAACTCTCTTCTCAAAATCCCTTTATCATGCCATCTCTTTGCTTTCTCTTTGTACACCCTTGAACTTTCATAAGCATCTAGCGAATTTCATCAAGCTCATTAAGTTGTAACAACCTCTTCTCACCCATTGCTTGCAAATCAAAATTTATGGTCTTGATTGCCCAATACGCACGCTGCTCCAATTCAACGGGAAGATGGCAAGCTTTTCCATAAACAAGCCTATATGGAGTTGTCCCAATGGGCGTTTTGAAAGCAGTTCTATACGCCCAAAGTGCATCATCAAGCTTTGAAGCCCAATCCTTCCTTGATTTCGCAACCGTCTTCTCTAAGATAGTCTTGATCTCTCGGTTTGATATCTCCACTTTCCCACTAGTTTGTGGGTGATATGAAAGTCCAAGTCGATGATTTACTCCATACTTCTTCAACATTGCCTTGAATTTCTTCTCAATAAAATGCGTTCCCCCATCACTAATCAAAACCTGTGGCACTCCAAATCGAGGGAAAATTGTCTTCTTGAAGAACTTTTGAACCACGCGAACATCATTAGTAGGAGTAGCAATCGCTTTAACCCACTTCGAGACATAGTCAACTGCAACCAAGATATATCTATTCCCATAAGATGAAGGGAAAGGTCCCATAAAATCAACTCCCCATACATTAAACAATTCAACCTCAAGAATGTTATTCATAGGCATTTCATTCATCCTAGAGATGTTTCCAGTACTTTGACAACGATCACAAGATTGAACATAGACATGGACATACCTGAATAGAGTTGGCCAGTAGAAACCACATTGAAGAATTTTGGCAACAGTTTTAAAGGTCTTAGCATGGCCTCCACAAGGTGAATCATGACAATGAGAAATTATAAAGTTCACCTCATTTTCAGGAATTCATCTTCTAATGACTCCATCTGCACATCCCTTGTAAAGAAAAGGATCATCCCAAATGTAATGCTTCACTTCCTTGAAAAACTTCTTCTTTTGTTGTGATGAATATCCATGAGGGAGAGTACTACTAGCCAAATAGTTGTCTATATTAGCATACCAAGGAGACTCATTAGCAAGAATCGCAAACAAGTGATCATCGGGAAATGAATCATCAATAGGCAATCGCTCTTCAGCTTCATCATCAAGGACAAGTCAAGATAGATGATCAGCAACAACGTTTTCCGCACCCTTTTTGTCCTTAATCTCCAAATCAAATTCTTGTAACAACATAATTCGTCGAATCAAACGCGGCTTAGCATCTTTTTTACCCATCAAATACTTCAATGCCGCATGATCAGTGTGCACAATCACCTTTGACCCAACAAGATAGGATCGAAACTTCTCCATAGCATACACCACGACTAATAACTCCTTTTCAGTTGTGGCATAATTCATCTGGGCCGCATCAAGATTATTGCTTGTGTAATAGATGGCATGGAGCTTTCCATCATTCCTTTGACCCAACACAACACCTATAGCATGGTCACTTGCATCACACATAATCTCAAATGGTTGATTCCAATCTGGTGGTTGTATGATGGGTGCAGATATAAGAGCATGTTTCAACCTGTTAAAAGCCTCAAGACAAGCATCTGTAAAAACAAAGAGAACATCTTTGCCTAAAAGCTCAGTTAGAGGTCGAGCAATTTTAGAGAAATCCTTGATAAAACGGCGATAAAACCCCGCATGACCAAGGAAACTCCTCACCGCCTTCACAGAAGTGGGTGGTAGCAATCGCTCAATGACATCTACCTTAGCTTTGTCGACTTCAATGCCCCTATAAGACACAACATGACCCAGAACTACACCTTGTTGAACCATAAAATGGCACTTTTCCTAGTTAAGAATAAGATTGACTTCTTGACATCTATGAAGCACCCTTTTCAAGTTTTGCAAACAATCATCAAAAGATGTTCCATAAACTGAGAAATCATCCATAAAGACTTCCATAATGTTTTCAATCAAGCCTGAGAAAATTGCCATCATACACCTGTGGAAGGTGGCAGGAGCATTACATAATCCAAATGGCATCCTTCGATAAGCAAAGATGCCATAAGGACAAGTGAAAGTAGTCTTTTACTAGTCACTTGGATGAACTGGAATTTGGAAAAAGCCTGAGTATCCATCCAAGTAACAGAAAAAGGAATGCTTTGCCAACCTCTCTAACATGACCTTTTCGGGTGGCCTTATTTAGTTTTCTATAATGTATACACATGCGCCACCCTGTCACAATTCTAGTGGAAATTTCTTCACCCTTGTCATTCTTGACAACGGTCGTGCCTCCCTTTTTGGGAACAACTAATACTGGGCTAACCCACTTACTATCAGAGATAGGGTAGATTATACCAGCATCAAGCAACTTTAGAACCTCTTTTCTAACTACCTCCATCATATTTGGATTAAGTCGTCCTTGAGGTTCAATAGAAGAAGCATGATCGTCATCAAGAATAATCTTATGCATACAAAAAGAAGGGTTAATTCCCTTGATATCATCAATCCTGTAGCCTATAACATTTTTATATTATCTCAAAACACTAAGCAATTGCTCAATTTGTATGTCATCAAGCTCATCATTAACAATAACAGGATATGTTCTATTTGGACCCAAATATGCATATTTCAAAGAAGGAGGAAGAGGCTTTAACTCTACCTCAAGAGGCGTAGTACTCTCCTTAAAAATCCTCCATCACCTCATCTAGAGCATCCACTCTATAAGCAGTTTCTCCGGTAGAAGGAGCCTCCATGGAGCTTGTGAGATTGTACTCCATTTTCTCATTACCCACCTCAAACGTAATCTTTCCATTCTTTATATCAATGATGGCTCCAGCAGTGGCCAAGAAAGGTCTCCGAAGAATGATAGGGACTTGCGCATCCTCCTCCATCTCCATGACTACAAAGTCACATGGAATAAAGAACTTCCCAACACGAAGAGGAACGTCTTCAAGAATACCAAGTGGAAACTTCACAGTCCTATCTGCCAATTGTAAAGAGATGCACGTGGGCTTTAGGTTACCCATATGAAGCTTCTCGCAAATAGACAAGGGCATTAGGCTAACACTTGTCCCAAGATCACAAAGAGCCTTTTTGATCTCAATATCACCAAGCTTGATAGGAATGGAATAACTGTCGGGGTCTCTAAGCTTCTTTGGAAGCTTATTTTGCAAGATGGCACTACATTCCGTTGTGAGTGAAACAATTGCATTTTCCTCTATCTTCCTCTTGTTTGAGAGCATATCTTTCAAGAACTTTGAATAAGAGGGCATTTCTGAGATAGCATCCAAGAATGGTATGTTTATGTGCAACTTTTTCAAAATATCAAGGAACTTCCCATATTTCTTTTCTAGTTTCGCTTATGCCAACCTTTGTGGGAATGGAACTGGTGGCCTATATGGCTCAATGGGAGTAGGAATAGGTTCCTTTTTCCCTTCCTCTTCAACCACATTCTCTACCACCTTTTCAATTTCAATTGCTTCATTCACTTGCTTGTTTGGTGGCTCCTTAACGGGAGGATCTTGTAGCACTTTTCCACTCCTCAAAGTAACTGCATTGATTTGACCCTTGGGTGGTTGCTCAGTATTGCCTGGAAATTGGCCCGTAGGCCTTGAAGATTGACCTAATTGTTAAGCAAGTTGACTTACTTGACTTTCCAAGAGTTTTTGTGAAGTCTTTAATTCTTGGAGGCTTTGGAGCTCATTTCCAATCTCCGCGTCACGCTTTGCTTGTTGACTAAGGTAGTTCTCCATCATGACCTCTAAGTTGCTCTTTTGTTGGGTTGGAGGGGGTTGTGGATTGACAGTTTGGGACAGTTGATTGAATGGTGCTCTAGCTTGGAAACCTGGTGCTGCATTGAAATTGTTGCGAGGTGGAGGTGGATACAATTGTGCTTGAGTGTTCTTGTATGAGAATGCAGGATTATGCTTCCACCCCTAATTATATGTGTTAAAATAAGGATCAAACAACCGCCTTGAATTGTAATTATAAAGAGCATTGGCTTGCTCAATAGACATCCCATCATTGTTGACTTGACATTGATTAGCGGTATGACCTTGTACTCCACACATTTGACATGTGACCGCCATAGAGGTTCCAACTTGCAATTGATCAAACTTGTGAGAAAGTGCTTGCATAGTACTAGCCAAAGAGGTTAGTGCATCAACATCATATTTACCTCCCTTCTTTGAACTATTTCGACCACTTGGATGATAGTTGTCATTGGCCGCCATTTTTTCAATCAACTCCTTTGCTTCATTTGGATTCTTAGTCATAAGGGAACCGCCTGATGCAGCATCAATGTAGATACGAAACTCATGTGTCAAACCATTGTAGAAAGTTTGTATCAACATCCATTCGGGAATCTCGTGATGAGGGCATTGCCTTTGCAAGCGTAGAAACCTTCTCCATGCTTCATATAATGACTCATCATCAGATTGTTGAAAGGTTGCTAGCTCATTCCTTAACTTTGTGGTCTTTTCTTGCCCCAAAAACTTCTCTTAGAATGCCTTGGTAAGTTTATCCCAAGTATCAAAGGTTCCAACACCTTCATCCCGCAACCACTCCCTTGCTCTATCTCGAAGAGAGAATGGAAAGAGGCGTAGTCGAATAGCATCCTCATTCACATTATTGATCTTCACAGTATCACATTTCTCCAAGAAGCTTGAAATATGGCTTACAGGGCATTCAGTGGCTAGACCTGCAAATGAATCACTGGAGATGAATTGGATGAATTGAGGCTTGAGCTCAAAATTTGCAGCATTAATAGCAGGTCGAACAATACTAGATAGTGCACCGGTTGTAGTGTCTGGTACACCATAATCCCAAAGTGATTTAGCACGTTCCACAGCCGTTGCTTGCTGTGTAATCTAATTTTTTCTCCTTCTTCTTCTACCTCCTTGCGTACATGCAGTAGCTTCGATTTCAAGGTCTATAGGAATCATATGCAACAAGGAAGACCAGAAACAAAAGATCAAATAACAAAGGAATATAGCCGAAGCAACAAACTAAATAGAGGCTTAGCAAAAATAATCCAAAACTAACTAATTTAAACACCGTTAGTCCCCAGCAACGGCGCCAAAACTCGAAAGGCGTGTCGCGCACCTAACAAAATTAACCTAACTTTTCCTCCTAACTATGTAGTCAGGCAAGTAAGGGTCGAATCCCAAGAGACTAAATGGTTCAAAGTGGTCGTTTTTGATACTACTCTATACTAAGCAAGTAAAAATTTATAGTTGAGATTTGATTAACTAATCTAACACTAAACAAGACTAATGGAAATACAATGATTAAATTCAAGGAATAAAAACACCTAGAGTTAGGCACCACCACTAGCACAATTGAACACAAGCAATTCATACCTCAATTTAATTGACTAATTGTTCAAAAGCAAAGGTAACCCTATAAAATACCACAAACCTCTCCTGAGTATCTATGGCTTCCTTAATTTGCAATCAAGTCTATTCCCGTGGAATCATGCAAATCAAAGACTTTAATCACAAAACGCTAACTTTCTAACAATTCATTCTACCTACTCCCGTGGGAAATTTCATGTCCTTAATTGAAACATCCAAATTCATCAATACCCAATTCCCATCGTGATAAAGACAAAGAACTCGTAACTATACCAATTATCCCTAATCTAGTATTGGTATAAGCACAATCAATTAAGCATGAACAATGAACAATTAAATTGGGGATTTTACAAAAATTGCTCAACAATCAATCATGGCTAGGGCTTGACTTAACCCTAGATTAATAAAAACTACTCACACATAATTGTTGAATAAACAAAACAAAAATTAAAAGAAAGCATGATTAACAACAATAAAAAGAGAATAGAGAAAAGAAGATATTACTTGAGTTGATGAAATTGCCAAAACAATGTCAAAAGAACCAAAGTTGAGAATGTGTGCCAAAAACTAAGGAGAACTAAAAGCTTTTACTAAAATAACTGATATTGAAGTATGTGTGTAGAAGTTAGAATGAAAAACCCCTAAAAAACCTATTTAGATGCTAGGAATATAAAGAGTAAGTTGTCTACATCAAAGAGGAGGCTGCAACCGGGGTGCGGCATGTGACATTAGTCCGCAACTAGGGTTCGGAGTAGGCTGATTTTTGCTTCAAAAATACTTCAAAAACAAGTGGCCACAACTAGGTTGTGGCAAACTAAGAGATTTCCACAACCATGTTACGGTAGATCTTCATGAGCAACTCTTTTGTAGCTTTTCACCATCATAGACGCCTTGATTTGTCCATTCTTTGATCAACATCCAATTAGCTCTACTTGCATCTCCAATAATCCTAGCAAAAGCACCTAAAACCTACAAAAACAAAGCAAAATACACCCAAGAAGAACAATAGCAAAGTATAAAGCATAATGGCTCAAAAAGGTTGAAACTATGGGAAAAGTAAGATGAAAACACACAAATTTAGCATAGAAATATGAGTATAAAATGGTGTTATCAATAGGTTATAAAATCTCACTCTTTATTTTTCATAAATTAGCTACTTACAAAGTCAATTAAGTATGGGAATTGGAAATTATGTGTTGATTCATCCAAGTCTTTTTGATATGTCCATAAGAATATTTAGTTAGCCAAAATAATAATAATAATTAAAAATTTACTATGGAGTACTGTATTGATTACAGCCAAACTAAAAGCTACGAAATAGTTACAAGATTAATTACAAATAAGCAATTGTTTTTTTTTTAAACTTCCTATAATTTTTAATAATCATTAAGAAAGTAGTATGCAATTTTAGTTTCTTAGTTTACTTGAAGTATATTTGTCTTATTATATATACATGTATGACATCTCTCGAATATATATAACTAGCTAATTCATTAGATTGCCCATTGGAGTATTTTTGAAGTTGCTAAAACTAACTCAAATTATCAATATATGATGAGTTTGTGTTTCAAATGGATGTAGACTCGGAGGGGAGAGAAGAGAAAGGACTAGGAACAAACTCGATAGGAATGAACTCATTAAGTACAAACTCCCTACATTCTAGCTTAACATCTCCAATGCTAGACTTAGACTCGTCATTTGAATTAAACTTGGAACTAAACTCGTTAGACAACGGACCCTCTACGACGGTGAAGTTAATTTCTTTTCTTCTGGATTAGTCATCTTCATTATTTTGCTCCATCTATGGACCATGTTTGAAGCTGGAGTTATTAGCTAGGTAGGATCAAAGGAGTCATCATTTATGGTTGCATATATCCCATATTCTATAGGTTGGCCTAGGTGTCGTCCTGACCAAAGAGTAGAAAGTCCTTGTTGCTCAAATACATTTTGTGCGAGTTTGGTGTTGATGAGAGGACAGCGTAGACACCTACATTTGTTCCCGCCCTTAGGCCGATGGTAAACGTATACCACTTCGCTAATTAGTTCTCTCTTAAGAAGCACGCCGAAAGGTCCAACCTGATATCACCCCGTCCCAAAAACCCAGAAAATCCCTAAAAATCACAAAATTATTTTGATTTATTTTTCCAAAAATTTCCATCTTTTTTCACGAATTATCCCATATTCTTTCCATATCTTTATCATAAAGAGCTAATGACTCTTTAATGTTCAGTAACGATCTTTTCTACAAAAATGAACCAAACGTGCCCAAGAAAGGAAAACCTTGGAGCCCAAGTCATTAGCACAAGAGGATCCTCTCCTCCTCAAGGCCCACATTACACAAGGAAGGAGAGGAGCAAACTTCCTCCTTCTTTCCTCTCTCCATGAAATGAGGAAAGCCTTAAGAAATAAGGAAATTCCCTCCGTACTGTACACCCCATTGCACATTGTGTGACCCAGCGCATAGTGCGGCGTTCTCTCCCCAATTTTTCCTATAATTACCCCCTTATTTCCTCATTTTCGGCAAGTTTTGGGCAATTCTTTGCAACGCAATGGAGAACATGTGAGAATTCGGCGTACTGGGCCAGCGCAATTCGGCATACCACGCTAGCAGCCCAGCGCGATTAGGGTTCCCACGCTGTTATAAAAGCCTTCATTTCTCGACACATTTTTTTATACTTAAATAATCCGATTATTGCTTTTAACAACCTTGTTTTTTATAATAATTATTTATTATTTTATTTGCTATTTATTTACTAAAAAGTGGCTACAAATTTTAATAGTATAGAAACAATAATTCGAAACTCCGCTCAAATTAATACTCGACGAAGACAATCATCAAAGGAGAAGTGGTACGTTTCCTGAAAGCCCTAAAAATCATGTTTATGGACTTTTAAGTTGTTGTTTCACTATTTATTTACTGCTTTATCACGTTATTATTGTTAAAGGACTTAAATTGATTGTTTGCAACGCTTAATCAAGATAATTCTTTCGGACAAATCTAATCATGTTAGGCTCCCTAAAACAATTTTAATAATGGTTTGAGTTAAATTAATTAGTTTTTTGTGTTATCACTAACAATTTAATGCNAAAAAAACAAAAAAAAACACCAAAATAGCGTAGCGCGACAGACTTTGTCACGCTAACGTCGCAGCGTCACAAAGCTTGCCGCGCTACACCTGCAGCGTGACAAACTTTGTAGCGCTGCACAGTCAGCGTGACAAACTCTGTCACGCTACCACGCTAGCGCGACTGAAATTCCTGAGCTCCTGTTTTTTTGCAAAATATTTCTAAAAAGTCCATTTCACCTTTCCTTAAGCCAATTTTTTAGGTCTAACTTGACCTATAAACGGTTTGGGAAAGGTGACCAAAAAAATTTGGGACCCAAAAATCCGGGGCCCCTACAGTGGCGACTTCACTGGGGACTAAAAGAGGTCGAGACTTGAAAATTTTCTCATAATCATACACTTATTATATTTAGAGCAAATTGCATTTTTTTTAGACATATTGCATACATGTGACAAACACTTGGCTTCCATGAGTTTGAAACATGCCTTAGGATCACCATAATAACATTACATTTTGGGAAGGAACCGTTGACTTGGTGGGGCCCATGGTCTCTAAGCAATCGAGCAAAATGCAACCTTATCCCAACTACATCAATTCCAAGTTGCCCATGGTACTTGGAGGGGAGACACTCCATATCTAACGGTTATCACACCGCAAAGTGTTGGAGCACACTCCTTAGATGTAGGACACTTTGGATTGACCTTTAGAGCTTAACCCTAGAGGACATAAAACCTTGGTTTAGGGAACCTCATTGCTTGTATTTCGGTTTTTTATTCTTTTCTTTTTTTTCGTGATCCAGTTTCCTTTTTTTTATGATTTTGTTTCCCTTTTTTTTTTTCGTGATTTTGTTTCTTTTTTACTTTCCTTTATGCTGTTATTTTATTCTTCTTGTTGTTTAGGAGATTTTAGAATTTTGCATTTATTTATTAAAAGATTTTATTAACCTGCTTCAAATTAAATGATTCACTAAAAACTTTTCCTTACAAAGACTTCATTAGCATTATTTTGTTCTTATATAGAATACTATTAATGTTGTTTATTTAGAATTTATTTTGGAAAATCATTAAATAAAAGGATTGTCAATAACATCATGTTAGGAATAAAATCTTTTTTTTAAAAGACTAAGTTGATACTTCCATTATTCACCAAGAAATTTAAATCGCATCAATCATTTCAAACATTTATTTGTTAAGATTATTAACATAATTTGAATATTTCGAGGATTTACTAATTCAATTCTTTTTGTAGAATTTAATTAGTTTATTTTCGAATTCTAGGTGGAGCTAACAATCTCATTTTCCTTAATGAATGAAATTCTTTCATTTTTTTTTTGTAAAAAAAACAAAAATTTTCGCCTATGATCTTTTAATCCTCATAAGCATTAACAATAATTAACTTAATACTGGTTTTGTTTGAGTTAAACTAAAAAAAATTCAAAAAAACTTTTATTAATTATATTCTTTAAATCAGAATGTCATTAATTAAGGTTTAGTCGTTTTTAGCTTAGCTTACAAACGCTCTTAGTATTAAATTAATCATTGTTAACACTACTTGAATATTTCTTTTTTCGAAAAATGGAAATAAATACTTTTCTGAATGGTTTGAAATTTTTTCGTAAAGGGCTGGTTCAACTGCTTGATGTCGCGATCCAGATCAGCGTTTATAAAGGTTAGGTAGTGACGAACAATCATCATTCATCTCAAATTCCTTAGAGGATATTTGTGAAGATTTCAAGTTTATTACTCTAAATTCTCCAATTTGTTCCTCAAGTTCCGTTCCGTCCTCTCCAAGTCCAAGTATGAGTGAAGAAGAAAATATGAATGCTACATTAAATGCTCTCATGATGTGTCCTAATAAGATGGAGGCTGAACGAGAACTAGAAAAAATACGCCTTGCTGAAATTGAAGCTGAACGTGCTGCTGTAAAGAAACATTTGGCTGAAATGGAAGCCAAAAGGCAAGAGGAGGAAAGGAGGAAAAAGAAAGAGATTGAAAATCTCATTCATCGTTCTTCAATGAGTGGCAAATCATATTAATTTGAGGCTGCCAACATCCCTAACACTGAGGCTGTTCTCCCTGAGAAGTTCGATCCTTCTACTCTTCCAAAGCTCAAGGTGACTGGTAATCCAGTCAATCACCTTAAGAGCTTTATTGGGTCCATGACCATCAAAAAGGTTGATCCTGTATTCTATCCAGTGATCTTCCCTCTTTCTTTAGAACCCATTCCACATAATTGGTTCTACTCTCTTAGCACAGATCGGGTTTCAACTTGGGATACTGTTACTAAGGAATTCATTGATTAATACAAAGATAACATGGAATTCCAAGTCACACTCCGAGAACTCGAAGTGTTAAAACAAGGAGCTGATGAAGGATTCACTACCTTCTTCACTCGTTATAGGGAAAAGATGACCCACTTGGTCCAAAAACCATCCGATGCTGAATTAGTAGAAAGGTTTGTAGACAACCTGTCCGAGCCTTATCAAGTACATCTCAAATATCAAGGCATCGACTCTTTCAAACGAGTGTATGATGTCGGGATCAAAATTGAGAACGATTTATTGAAAAAACAGTCGAAGCCCCAGGCTTATAAGGGGAACTACACCTATAAAAAGGGTGAATCTTCCAAAAATAATGAAGTCAATGCTTTAGAAGCTTCTCGTCCAAGTCCATCAAAAATAAAGAGATGGCCTCGAGATAGAAGATTCACTCCTATCAGCATGACTTATTCTCAAGCTCTTGACAGACTTCAAAGCCAAAATGCTTTACATCCAATTGGGCCAACTCCTGACCCACCAGAGGACAAGAGAAGCCCAAAATGGAATGCTAATTCATGGTGCAAATACTATAGAGGAAAAGGGCATGATACTGAACAATGTTGGGTCCTCAAACATGTCATTCAAGACATGATTGAGGACGAGCGTTTACCTTTACCTCCCAAGCTGAATAATATCACCAATCCTTTTGGTGGATCGTCTATTCTAGCCATTGATTGTGTTAGCGATAATTTTGATCCTTCTAAATTTATCACTTCCAATAATGATAATGCAATGGAGGAAGTATTAGGCTTACACGATCATGTATGTGGCATATGGGACGATAATGTTGAGGATACTTATATCACCAACCTCAATGCCAACACAACTCTCGGGCTTAATCCAGAAATTATAAAAAGTGATTGGTATCAAGATCCTACAGAAGTTGTGTCTAATGTTTAGCATCTTACTCGTTCCGAACGAGCTTATCAACCTGATAATGACAAAGGCCCATCTCAGGCCCAAGTCAACAAAGACTCAATTCCAGTCCAAACAAATACTGGCTCATCACAAGCCCAAAATTCTAGTGAGAGCAACGATAATCCTCTCATTAAGCAGATGCAAAAGACTAAAGCCGACGTAACCATTTGGCAATTATTAGCTTCTTCTCGAGATCATAGGGTAGCTGTACTGAACGGACTTAATGCATTAAATGTTTCTCCTGACACTACCCCTGAAAATCTAGTAAGTCTCTTGTCAACTGGACCAAAGAAAATGATTGAATTTTCTAAAGAGGATCTCCCCCCGGAAGGTACTACTCATAACAAGGCCCTTTACCTAACTGCTGGGATATTGAATAAAAACGTCCCCTTGACATTAGTCGATAATGGGTCTGCGGTCAATGTCTGCCCATTAAGAACTGCCAAGCATCTTGGCATAGAAAAATAAGCATTTTTCCCATCACTGCAAGGAGTAAGAGCTTATGATAACACGAGACGAGAGGTCTTAGGAGTCATAATTCTTGATATGTCCACCGGTGGAATAAGGAAGAAAGTTGAATTTCATGTCATCGATGTAAAATCATCCTTCAATTTGCTTCTAGGACGCCCATGGCTCCACATGCTTGGTGCGGTGCCTTCATCGCTCCATCAAAAGGTCAAGCT
The DNA here is from genome assembly GCA_016808085.1 of Suaeda aralocaspica. Lineage (NCBI taxonomy): Eukaryota > Viridiplantae > Streptophyta > Magnoliopsida > Caryophyllales > Amaranthaceae > Suaeda > Suaeda aralocaspica. The sequence continues at coordinate 22,740 of PYUH01000575.1, read as the reverse complement.
CATACATGAAGGTGTGCCTATAACCATTAATGCTTCTCCAATCAAAGTAGCCATGGAGGATCAATCCTTGCTAAAAATATCCCATGATCAAGATGTGGAAGATTTGTGGGGATTTGTGCCTGAAGAAATCGTTCTCATTGAATCAGAAGACTTATAACTTGATCCCCATGCTAGTGTGATAGTGAATGCTATTATGTTAAAAAATAATTATTTTCCTAGCATGCCTTTAGGAGCAAAAGGAGGAAGGGAGATCACTCATCTCCCTAAAGTCAAAGCCACACCTAACCTTTTTGGTTTGGGGTATAAACCGACAGAAGAGGAATTAAAAAGATACATGGTTGAAGAAGTGACTCAAAAAGCCAACGCCAAAAGGGGAATTACTACCTCTATTCCTTCCTATTAGCTCACTCTAAACGGGCAGTTTATAAAGGAAGGGGATAATTACCCCTATATTGGCTTCCTTGAACCCTTGGTTCAAAACTGGAAACAAATTCCTGGATTTGAAATATTTCATGATTGCTACTTTCTAGAAGAGAGAGCACAATACTCTCTTCCCACCAAATACTCCAAACCAGAGTGTTTAGACAAATGGGCCCTTGGTCTGTTATTTGGACTGGAACGGAACCCATTGAGAGACGAAGCTGCAGTAATTCAGAAGGCTATGCAAGATGAAAAGTTCAACCCCGCTTTACTCATTTCCCATTCAGAGAACGTCGAGAGCGGATGGAGAAAGACCTTGAAGTGGATCAACACTAAAGGGGCCAAAATTACTATCTCAACCGGGGAGGGACAAATTTTCGAAGATTCTGAGTCTGAGTCTGAGTTTGAGTCTGATTTTGAGTCCGAATCCAAAGATCATATTAGTGTCGTAGGAAATCTAGCTATATCTGCTCCTTCGGTTCCTCCCGTTCCTAATTTAGATTTAAGCTCTAAGGGAATTGAGCCCCTCTTTGATGTACTCCTTGATGATTTCAATAATTATGCGACTGTTGCTTATTCATGCTCTTCTCACTCCCCTTATAATTGTCTTGCAATAATTAATTCAGCTGAAAAATCAACTAATGATGAACCAGTTGAGATAATAAATTTCATGGAAGAATTTGAAAATCGCACGCCTGTAATAGAAGAAACTGAATCCATTAATATCGGTAATGAACAAGATATAAAAGAACTAAAAATTGGCTTAACTCTTAATTTACAAGAGCGCACAGACTTAATAAACACGCTCAAAGAATTTAGCGATGTTTTTGCTTGGTCCTACAAAGATATGCCTGGCATAGATCGTGAAATTGCGGAACACAAAATTCCGCTCAATCCAACAATTAAACCCGTCAAACAAAAGTTAAGACGTATGAAGCCTGACGTTGCCCTCAAAATCAAAGAGGAAATTATCAAACAATTAGATTCTAGTTTCATACGCGTTTCAAAATACCCAGAATGGGTAGCTAATGTTGTTCCAGTTCCGAAAAAGGACGGACGTGTGAGAATGTGTGTAGATTTTCGGGACTTAAACAAAGCTAGTCCTAAAGACGATTTTCCACTACCACACATTGATCTCCTCGTAGACAACACGGCTAACCATGAACTCCTTTCGTTCATGGATGGCTATGCAGGTTACAACCAAGTACAAATGGCTGCGGAAGACATGGAAAAAACCACATTCATTACCGAATGGGGAACTTTCTGTTACAAAGTAATGCCTTTTGGACTTAAAAACGCTGGAGCAACCTATCAAAGGACTGCTACTACATTGCTTCATAATATGATGCATAAGGAAGTAGAGGTCTACGTAGATGACATGATTGTAAAATCAAAAGACCAACAAGGGCACATTCCTACCCTAAGGAAATTCTTTACAAGACTAAGAAAATATAATATGAGGCTGAATCCGCAAAAATGCGCCTTCGGAGTAACATCTGGAAAGTTTCTTGGATACGTAGTTAGCACGCGAGGTATAGAAATTGATCCATCTAAAATCAAAGCTATACTAGATATGCCTTCCCCTAAAAATGAAAAACAAATCCGAGGATTCTTAGGTAGGCTCCAATATATTAGTCGATTCATATCAAAATTAACTATGGTTTGTGAGCCCATCTTCAAGAAATTGAAGAAGGAAGAAAAGGTGGAATGGGATGACAAATGTCAAGAGGCTTTAGAAAAAACAAAAGAATATCTTCTCAAACCTCCGATACTTGTACCACCAATACCTGGAGTCCCTCTAAGACTATATTCAACTATCACTGAAACTGCTGCCGGAGCCATGCTCGCGCAAGAAATAAATGGAGAAGAAAAGGCCATATATTACTTAAGTAAAAAGTTCATCCAGTATGAAACTCGGTATTCACAGTTGGAGAAAACTTGCTTGGCCTTGGTATGGGCATCTAAAAAGCTTAGGCATTACTTGCTTTCCCATTCTGTCCATGTTGTGTCCCATTTGGACCCATTAAAATACCTTTTTGACAAGCCAGCACTAAATGGTCGCCTCTCGAAGTGGCTTGTTATGTTGGCCGAATTTGACCTTCAATTTGTCCCTTCAAAAACGATTAAAGGACGAGCAGTGTCAGTTTTCTTGGCTGAGTTCCCTCCAAACGAGGAAAAGACAGAAGCATATAACTTCCCAGATGAATNTTCCCATATGAAGATCTCTTAATGATTGAAGACGATAGTTGGGCCCTCTACTTTGACGGCGCTTCTAACCAAAAGGGGTGCGGAGTAGGGGTTCTTCTAGTTAGTCCAGATGGCGCACATGTTCCAATATTAGTCAAATTAGACTTCGAAGTCACTAATAATGCGGCTGAATATNCAGCTGAATACGAGGCATGCATTGTTGGATTAGAGGCAGCAGTAAGTCTAGGGATTAAAAGACTAAGAGTATTTGGAGACTCATCACTCATCATAAATCATGTGTCTGGAAAGTGGAAAGTAAGAAATGCTAGCCTAGCACTCTATCAAACACACTTAGACACCATAACTGAAAACTTCGATGATATCCGATACCAATACCTCCCTAAGGATGATAACCAATTCGCTGACGCCCTTGCTAAATTATCATCAATGATAAATATCCCACATAACCTAGCATCGATAACTTTAAGCGTTGAAAGGAGGCAAGAACCTGCCTATTGTAACGCTATTGAAGATGCCCCTGATAATGAGAACGAAGTTCCGTGGTATCAAGATGTCCTCAATTACAAAATAAAAGGAGAATTCCCACGGAATTCAAGCCTTCGAACTCAAAGGGCAATAAGATTATTATCTTCCCAATATATCGAAATTCAGGGTAGATTGTATAACAGAACCTCGAAAGGGCTTAATTTGCTATGTGTTGACAAAACACGAGCCAAGCAACTTATGGAAGACACCCATAATGGCGTATGCGGTCCCCACATGAATGGTAAGATGTTAGCAAAAAAGATAACACGCTTAGGATATTATTGGACGACAATGGAAGATGATTGCTGCAACTATGTAAAAACATGTCCTAAATGCCAAATATTTGCTAATTTACAACATTTACCTCCTGTAGAGCTATACAATTATACTTCACTATGGCCATTCTCCACTTGGGGTATTGATATAGTTGGAAAAATAATGCCCAGTGGTGTTGGAGGACATACGTTCGTCTTGGTCGTCGTTGACTACTTCACAAAGTGGGTTGAGGCAGCCTCATATATCAAAAAAACCGCTAAACATGTGGCCAAATTCATTGAACAAAACATCTTTTGTCGCATGAACTCATTAGTGACAATGGATCTCATTTTAAGGGAGAAGTAATTGATCTCTTACAACGATACAAAGTACAACATAGGCACTCTTCCCCTTATAGACCCCAAACGAATGGAGCAGTAGAGGCTGCAAACAAAAATGTTGTTGTCATCATAAAAAAGATGGCCGAACATTATAAAGATTGGCCTCATAAACTTCACTTTGCTCTATGGGGATATCGAACTTCCATACGAATGTCCACAGGAGCCACCCGTTACTCCTTAGTGTATGGTATGGAAGCAGTTCAACCTGTTGAGTTGGAAATACCCTCTCTTCGCATAGTCCTGAAATACCTGAAGCTGAATGGGTCCCGGCTAGGTATGAGGAACTTATTCTCTTAGATGAACGAAGATTAAAAGCTTTGCATCACGTACAAATATAACAAAGACGGATTGCAAAACATTTTAATAAAAGAGTTAAGCCAAGAAACATTAATGAAGGAGATTTAGTTCTAAAAGAGGTACGAGCCCTGATGAGTCTATCGCACACCTATCAAAAATAAACCAAACGACACTAACTAATGTAGCTAGGGAAGTAAGGATCGAATCCTCAGGGAAGCAATTGAACTCTATTAGTTCTAAAAAGCTTAAACTGTATAAAGGGCCTTGGTCGAGAAATATTGACTAACTAACTGACTACTGACTAATTACTAACTAATTACGGGAAATGACGAAGATTTAAACCAATAAGTTAAGCCTAGGGTCATTCGGGTCACCAAGAACAACTAATGGATTTACTAACAAAGATCGTTCAACCTCACAATTATCGTCAAATTAGGGCTCACTAATTCTCTCGAATCTAGACTCCCTCGAAACTCATCTAGCGGCTCTCGCTCATGCCTAGACTAATTCCGCCTATTATTCAGTGGTCTTATTGTGGTATTTTTACCTCTCGGCATCAAATTCAACAATTACCAAAATTACAACTAAATCTGCGCACAATTCAATTGTAAGCGAAAAACCCAATAATAGGAAATTGACTACTAATTGTGGAATTGAAACAACCTAATTTAATTAGTCCATTAATCAATCAAGATTTCCCTAACCCTAGAAAATCGACTACTCACTCATGATTATGAAAATTAAAGCAAGAATAATTGTAAAGTTCATAATTGAATTCATGAAATAATTGACAATTAAACTAATTAACATCAACAAATAACTAAATTAACTAGACTAAAGAAACTAAAAAGCATAAATTAAACTTAAAATAAAGAACAAAAGCAAAAGAATTACCAAATTGGAGAAACAATTTGAAGACTTGAATTGAATTGAAAATTAATGTTGTGAACAAAACCCTAATTTCCCCAAATTAATTTGAGAGAGAAATATGCTAAATTATAAAACCTAAGAGAGTAATTCTAAATTATGATAAGCATAAGTTTTTCTGCGTAGAAAGTCGTGCCTAATGTACCCCAAGTTGGGCTTACAAAGCCTAAGTACGAAGAAAATAAAAGAAAAAGAAAAGTTCCGGAAAATCGGCTGATGCGGGCGCATAGGAGATTCATGCGCCCGCATCAACCTCCCAGAATGCCCTCCAAATCTGCAATCCTCCTTAAATGCGGGCGCATAGAGGATTTGTGCGCCCGCATAGATACCTCAGAACCTATTTTCTTTTCTTTTCTTCTTATTTCTTCATGAGTTCTTTCAGACTTGTTTTCATACTTCTTGGCACGCATTTCCATGCATCTTCACTCTTATCCCGTCCAAGCTTTCTGGCTTCGTTCCAAGCCACGGTTTCCGTGCCTGAAATTACAAAACATACCAAAACCGAGCATAACAACCGCAAATGATAAAAATCAAACTAAAAAGCTCTAAAATTGCCGGAAATTAATCAAACTTGACGAGACACTTCAAATTAGCTAAAGAACATCGAATGAACTAAAATAGAGCCAGATTAACAACCACTAGGCATGAAATTGACTTGAAACAAAGGGAAAAACACTATAAAAACCGCACATATCAAATATCCCCAAGCTAAGCCTTTGCTCGTCCCGAGCAAAGATAATGAAATGACTTTCACCCCATAAAAAGATATGCATCACAACTCAAGGATCCTTCCGAGTTTACTAAGATCAAAGCAAGTCAAATGCTACACATTCCTAGGCGAAAGTCAAACAAAGCCAACCAAGCAAGTTTAATGAATCGATGACTAGAATAGCTCACGGGTTGTCACTCCTCACAATTGAGCATCTAATAATGTAGCTCACCCTCACCACCCAACCATAAGAAAATGAAATGCGAATGCAATAAAGTGTATTAAATGCAAGTTTTGAGGAGCCCAAATCCACACCTCACACCTCATGCAAGTGTTTAAGGGTATACACTCAATCCTAAAGTCGACTCGAAATGCAATTAATACTCTACGACCTTGCCAAAAGACTCTTCCACAATCAACCAAAGCATGCACATGAAGATCAAAGAGGACTTTATAAGCTTGTAACGTAAGGCTAGGGTGAAGGGTGAGATAAATTTGGGATAACGTGGCTGAAAATGCGGGGTATACGCATATAAAACATCGGAGACTCACCAACACATCATACAAAATCATCAATGTCTCCCATCATCCAATTCCAACCGTATCAAACCAAACTTTTAGATTTTCATTCACTTCACACCTTTATTTTTATTCAAATCACAAATATAAACCGAATTCAAGCTTTTCATTCATCTACTTCAATTTCAACTTGTTTTTCTCTTTTTTCAAAATTTCTTTTTCCCTTTTTTTTTTCATTTTAGTTTCACGACTCTTAATAGCTAGCCATTAAGACCAAACTATCACACGTACATAACTGGACTCCAAATCACATTTACAAACCAACACATTGTGTTTTAAAACACAATTCCAGTCATTGGTACGCAGAGCCTTAATGTGAAACTTATAGAACCTCCTATACATCAAAATTCACAATTTTACCAAATCCTCCGAATACACCATCACAACAATCAACAACCACAATAAACCATAATGCAACTCCCCCAAGCCAAGCTTGGGCATACAATATGTCATCAAACACCGAGGCCAAAAAGGGTTGTAATGCGGTTAATTTTTGTGAGGGATATAGGCTTGAGAAAACACAGGATCAAGGGAAA
>PYUH01000574.1:619769-646173 GCA_016808085.1 Suaeda aralocaspica | reverse complement strand
CCATACATGTGTTGGATACATGTTGTACAAATATCCAATGGACAATCAAAGTTGTATGTTTGTTAGGGGTGCGCAAAAAATTCCGTTTCCCAATTCCCGATCCGGTTTTCCGACTTTCTGTTCCGAAAATACGGATATCCGATCCGTTTCTTTAAAATTCATAAAAACCGGACCGGATATCCTGGTTTTTAAACCGGATCGGATACGGAATTAATTCTTAAAAATTCAGATTCCGGATTTTTAAGGAAATCAAAATCCTAGCTTCTAGTTTTCCGTATTCCCGTATTTCCGATTTTTCGATNTAGTATTTCCGATTTTTTGATCTAGTTTTTTAAGGGTAAAAATGTAAGTCTTCGAGTAAATTTTTGTGTATAATTCTGAACCGGATAGCCGGATTTCTGATCCGACTTTTCGGATTTTCGAATTTCCGGTTTTTCCGGAATAGAAACGGAACCAATTTTTTTGGTTTCTAAAATTTGGATATCCGAATTTCCGGATCGTAAAAATTCCGATATCTGGTTTTGCACACCCCTAATGTTTGTGATACTTATTCTTCTCTAAACCATATTAATGTCCACAGGTTATTTAATTACTTAATAAATACTTACTGATTCTTCTAACTTTTATTCTACTTCTACTATTAACAAATCTGCTACTGTTTTTTTTTAATAGGGTCGTAATTATACCATATGTATTTTTGTAAAAGGGTCTTAATTACGCCATATGGATTTTTTTAAAAGGGTCGTAATTACGCCATATCTGCTAATGTATTTAATTTATGGGATTTTTGGTGATTGCCAATTACCCTTAAATCTTGGTGACGTGTATGTATGCAAAAATATAAATCACCTACCTAGGTTGCCTAGCTGTGATGTTGAGTAAATGGAGTAAAATTGTATAAGCAATGTCAAATCAATGTCATATCATAATTGCACCATTGTTCACGGGTTCCCATGCATTGAATAAATCAATTACCCTAGTTACTATGGGGGCTGACACACCATATTTCTTGGTCAACCCAAAGATTTTGTATTTGATGCACTACACGCCATCTTAGAAGTTGCTACTGTTTCCTTTCCTTTGACATACGTGTTGCTACTGTATTGGATGCATTGCCATCTTTGCTTTGCTTTGCCATACATGTGTTGGATACATGTTGTACAAATATCCAATGGACAATAAAAGTTGTATGTTTGTTAGGGGTGTGCAAAAAATTCCGTTTCCGAATTACCAGTCCGGTGTTCCGACTTTTTGTTCAAAAAATCTTGATATCCGATCCGGCTTTTTAAAATTCTGGAAAAACCGAACCGGATATCCGGGTTTTTAAACCGGAAACCGGATCGCATACGGAATGAATTCTTAGAAATTCGGATTCCGGATTTTTAAGGAAAACAAAATCCTGGCTTCTAGTTTTCCGGATTTTTAATTTTCCGAGCCAGTTTTTTACGGTTGAAAATGTAAGTTTTAGAGAAAATTTTCGTGTATAATTTCGAACCGGATATCCGTATATCCGATTCGATTTTTCCGGATATCTAAATTTCTGGAATTCCGGAACAGAAACGGAACCAAGTTTTTTGGATCTGAAAATCTGGATATCTGAATTTCCGGATCGGAAAAATTCCGATATCAGGTTTTGCACACCCCTAATGTTTGTGATACATATTCTTCTCTAAACCATATTAATGTCCATAGGTTATTTAATTACTTAATATATACTCAATGATTCTTCTAACTTTTCTTCTACTTCTACTAATAACATATCTGCTAGTGTCTTTTTTTTCATAGGGTCGTAATTACGCCATATGGATTTTTGTAAAAGGGTTGTAATTACGCCATATGGATTTTTTTAAAAGGGTCGTAATTACGCCATATCAGCTAATGTATTTATTGTAAGGGATTTTTGGTGATTGCCAATTGTCCTTAAATCTTCTTGACATGTATGTAAGCAAAAATATAAATAACCTACCTAGGTTGCCTAGCTATGATGTTGAGTGTGTGGAGTAAAATTGTATGAGCAATGTCAAATCAATGTTATACCATAATTGCACCATTGTTCACGGGTTCCCATGCATTGAATAAAGCAATTACCCTAGTTACCATGGGGGCTGACACACTATATTTCTTGGTTAACCCAAAGCTTTTGTATTTGATGCACTACACGCCATCTTAGAAGTTGCTATTGTTTCCTTTGCTTTGACATACGTGTTGCTACTGTATTGGATGCATTGCCATCTTTGCTTTGCTTTGCCATACATGTGTTGGATACATGTTGTACAAATATCCAATGGACAATAAAAGTTGTATGTTTGTTAGGGGTGTGCAAAAAATTCCGTTTCCGAANGTAGGGGTGTGCAAAAAGTTCCGTTACCCAATTCCCGATCCGGTTTTCCGACTTTCTGTTCCGAAAATCCGGATATCCGTTCCGTTTCATTAAAATTCATAAAAACCGGACCGGATATCCGGGTTTTTAAACCTGAAACCGGATCGTATACGGAATTAATTCTTAGAAATTCAGATTCCGGATTTTTAAGGAAACCAAAATCCTAGCTTCCAGTTTTCCGTATTCCCGTATTTCCGATTTTTCGATCTAGTTTTTTAAGGGTAAAAATGTAAGTCTTCGAGTAAATTTTTGTGTATAATTCAGAACCGGATAGCCGGATTTCTGATCCGACTTTTCGGATTTCCGAATTTCCGGTTTTTCCGGAATAGAAACGGAACCAATTTTTTTGGTTTCTAAAATTTGGATATCTGAATTTCCGGATCGGGAAAATTTCGATATCCGGTTTTGCACACCCCTAATGTTTGTGATACATATTCATCTCTAAACCATATTAATGTCCACAGGTTATTTAATTACTTAATAAATACTTACTGATTCTTCTAACTTTTATTCTACTTCTACTATTAACAAATCTGCTACTGTTTTTTTTTAATAGGGTCGTAATTATACCATATGTATTTTTGTAAAAGGGTCTTAATTACGCCATATGGAGTTTTTTAAAAGGGTCGTAATTACGCCATATCTGCTAATGTATTTAATTTATGGGATTTTTGGTGATTGCCAATTACCCTTAAATCTTGGTGACGTGTATGTATGCAAAAATATAAATCACCTACCTAGGTTGCCTAGCTGTGATGTTGAGTAAATGGAGTAAAATTGTATAAGCAATGTCAAATCAATGTCATACCATAATTGCACCATTGTTCACGGGTTCCCATGCATTGAATAAATCAATTACCCGAGTTACTATGGGGGCTGACACACCATATTTCTTGGTCAACCCAAAGATTTTGTATTTGATGCACTACACGCCATCTTAGAAGTTGCTACTGTTTCCTTTCCTTTGACATACGTGTTGCTACTGTATTGGATGCATTGCCATCTTTGCTTTGCTTTGCCATACATGTGTTGGATACATGTTGTACAAATATCCAATGGACAATAAAAACTGTATGTTTGTTAGGGGTGTGCGAAAAATTCCGTTTCCGAATTTCCGGTCCGGTGTTCCGACTTTCTGTTCCAAAAATCTTGATATCCGATCCGGCTTTTTAAAATTCTGGAAAAACCGGACCGGATATCCGGGTTTTTAAACCGGAAACCGGATCGGATACGGAATGAATTCTTAGAAATTCGGATTCCGGATTTTTAAGGAAAACAAAATCCTGGCTTCTAGTTTTTCGGATTTTACGGAATTTTTCCGGATTTTCAATTTTCCGAGCCAGTTTTTTATGGTTGAAAATGTAAGTTTTAGAGAAAATTTTCGTGTATAATTTCGAACCGGATATCCGATCCGATTTTTCCGGATATCTGAATTTCTGGAATTCTGAAACAGAAACGGAACCAAGTTTTTTGGATCCGAAAATTCTGATATCTGAATTTCCGGATCGGAAAAATTCTGATATCAGGTTTTGCACACCCCTAATGTTTGTGATACATATTCTTCTTTTAACCATATTAACGTCCATAGGTTATTTAATTAGTTAATATATACTCAATGATTCTTCTAAATTTTCTTCTACTTCTACTAATAACATATCTGCTAGTTTCTTTTTTTTCATAGGGTCGTAATTACGCTATATGGATTTTTGTAAAAGGGTTGTAATTACGCCTTATGGATTTTTTTAAAAGGGTCGTAATTACGCCATATCAGCTAATGTATTTATTGTAAGGGATTTTTGGTGATTGCCAATTGTCCTTAAATCTTCTTGACATGTATGTAAGCAAAAATATAAATAAACTACCTAGGATGCCTAGCTATGATTTTGAGTGTGTGGAGTAAAATTGTATGAGCAATGTCAAATCAATGTTATACCATAAATGCACCATTGTTCACGGGTTCCCATGCATTGAATAAATCAATTACCCTAGTTACCATGGGGGCTGACACACTATATTTCCTGGTTAACCCAAAGCTTTTGTATTTGATGCACTACACGCCATCTTAGAAGTTCCTATTGTTTCCTTTGCTTTGACATACGTGTTGCTACTGTATTGGATGCATTGCCATCTTTGCTTTGCTTTGCCATACATGTGTTGGATACATGTTGTACAAATATCCAATGGACAATAAAAGTTGTANCTACAAATATCCAATGGACAAACAAAGTTGTATGTTTGTTAGGGGTGTGCAAAAAATTCCGTTTCCCAATTCCCGATTCGGTTTTCCGACTTTCTGCTCCGAAAATCCGGATATCCGATCCGTTTCTTTAAAATTCATAAAAACCGGACCGGATATCCGGGTTTTTAAACCGAAAACCGGATCGCATACGGAATTAATTCTTAGAAATTCAGATTCCGGATTTTTAAGAAAATCAAAATCCTAGCTTCCAGTTTTCCGTATTCCCGTATTTCCGATTTTTCGATCTAGTTTTTTAAGGGTAAAAATGTCTTGATATCGAGTAAATTTTTGTGTATAATTCAGAACCGGATAGCCGGATTTCTGATCCGACTTTTCGGATTTCCGAATTTCCGGTTTTTCCGGAATAAAAACGGAACCAATTTTTTTGGTTTCTAAAATTTTGATATCCGAATTTCCGGATCAGAAAAATTCCGATATCTGGTTTTGCACACCCCTAATGTTTGTGATACATCTTCTTCTCTAAACCATATTAATGTCCACAGGTTATTTAATTACTTAATAAATACTTACTGATTCTTCTAACTTTTATTCTACTTCTACTATTAACAAATCTGCTACTGTTTTTTTTTAATAGGGTCGTAATTATACCATATGTATTTTTGTAAAAGGGTCTTAATTACGCCATATGGATTTTATTAAAAGGGTCGTAACTACGCCATATCTGCTAATGTATTTAATTTATGGGATTTTTGGTGATTGCCAATTACCCTTAAATCTTGGTGACGTGTATGTATGCAAAAATATAAATCACCTACCTAGGTTGCCTAGCTGTGATGTTGAGTAAATGGAGTAAAATTGTATAAGCAATGTCAAATCAATGTCATACCATAATTGCACCATTGTTCACGGGTTCCCATGCATTGAATAAATCAATTACCCTAGTTACTATGGGGGCTGACACACCATATTTCTTGGTCAACCCAAAGATTTTGTATTTGATGCACTACACGCCATCTTAGAAGTTGCTACTGTTTCCTTTGCTTTGACATACGTGTTGCTACTGTATTGGATGCATTGCCATCTTTGCTTTGCTTTGCCATACATGTGTTGGATACATGTTGTACAAATATCCAATGGACAATAAAAGTTGTATGTTTGTTAGGGGTGTGCAAAAAATTCCGTTTCCGAATTTCCGGTCCGGTGTTCCGACTTTCTGTTCCAAAGATCTAGATATCCGATCCAGCTTTTTTAAATTCTGGAAAAACCGGACCGGATAACCGGGTTTTTAAACCGGAAACCGGATCGGATACGGAATGAATTCTTAGAAATTCGGATTCCGGATTTTTAAGGAAAACAAAATCCTGGCTTCTAGTTTTCCGGATTTTTAATTTTTCGAGCCAGTTTTTTACGGTTGAAAATGTAAGTTTTAGAGAAAATTTTCGTGTATAATTTGGAACCGGATATCCGTTCCGATTTTTCCGGATATCTGAATTTCTGGAATTCCGGAACAGAAACGGAACCAAGTTTTTTGGATCCGGAAATTCTGATATCTGAATTTCCGGATCGGAAAAATTCCGATATCAGGTTTTGCACACCCCTAATGTTTGTGATACATATTCTTCTCTAAACCATATTAATGTCCATAGGTTATTTAATTACTTAATATATACTCAATGATTCTTCTAACTTTTCTTCTACTTCTACTAATAACATATCTGCTAGTGTCTTTTTTTTCATAGGGTCGTAATTACGCCATATGGATTTTTGTAAAAGGGTTGTAATTACGCCATATGGATTTTTTTAAAAGGGTCGTAATTACGCCATATCTGCTAATGTATTTAATTTATGGGATTTTTGGTGATTGCCAATTACCCTTAAATCTTGGTGACGTGTATGTATGCAAAAATATAAATCACCTACCTAGGTTGCCTAGCTGTGATGTTGAGTAAATGGAGTAAAATTGTATAAGCAATGTCAAATCAATGTCATACCATAATTGCACCATTGTTCACGGGTTCCCATGCATTGAATAAATCAAATTCCCTAGTTACCATGGGGGCTGACACACTATATTTCTTTGTTAACCCAAAGCTTTTGTATTTGATGCACTACACGCCATCTTAGAAGTTCCTATTGTTTCCTTTGCTTTGACATACGTGTTGCTACTGTATTGGATGCATTGCCATCTTTGCTTTGCTTTGCCATACATGTGTTGGATACATGTTGTACAAATATCCAATGGACAATAAAAGTTGTATGTTTGTTAGGGGTGTGCAAAAAATTCCGTTTCCGAATTTCCGGTCCGGTGTTCCGACTTTCTGTTCCAAAGATCTAGATATCCGATCCAGCTTTTTTAAATNTATATCCGATCTGTTTCTTTAAAATTCATAAAAACCGGACCGGATATCCGGGTTTTTAAATCGGAAACCGGATCGGATACGGAATTAATTCTTAGAAATTCAGATTCCGGATTTTTAAAGAAACCAAAATCCTAGCTTCCAGTTTTCCGTATTCCCGTATTTCCGATTTTTCGATCTAGTTTTTTAAGGGTAAAATGTAAGTGTTCGAGTAAACTTTTGTGTATAATTCAGAACCGGATAGCCGGATTTCTGATCCGACTTTTCGGATTTCCAAATTTCGGGTATTTCCGGAATAGAAACGGAACCAATTTTTTTGGTTTCTAAAATTTGGATATCCGAATTTCCGGATCGGAAAAATTCCGATATCCGGTTTTGCACACCCCCAATGTTTGTGATACATATTCTTCTCTAAACCATATTACTGTCCATAGGTTATTTAATTACTTAATAAATACTTACTGATTCTTCTAACTTTTATTCTACTTCTACTAATAACAAATCTGCTACTGTTTTTGTTTTTTAATAGGGTCGTAATTACATCATATGTATTTTTGTAAAAGGGTCTTAATTACGCCACATGGATTTTTTTTAAAAGGGTCGTAATTACGCCATATCTGCTAATGTATTTAATTTATGGGATATTTGGTGATTGCCAATTACCCTTAAATCTTGGTGACGTGTATGTATGCAAAAATACAAATCACCTACCTAGGTTGCCTAGCTGTGATGTTGAGTAAATGGAGTAAAATTGTATAAGCAATGTCAAATCAATGTCATACCATAATTGCACCATTGTTCACGGGTTCCCATGCATTGAATAAATCAATTACCCTAGTTACTATGGGGGCTGACACACCATATTTCTTGGTCAACCCAAAGATTTTGTATTTGATGCACTACACGCCATCTTAGAAGTTGCAACTGTTTCCTTTCCTTTGACATACGTGTTGCTACTGTATTGGATGCATTGCCATCTTTGCTTTGCTTTGCCATACATGTGTTGGATACGTGTTACTACTGTATCAAAATCCTAGCTTCCAGTTTTCCGTATTGCCGTATTTCCGATTTTTCGTTCTAGTTTTTTAAGGGTAAAAATGTAAGTCTTCGAGTAAATTTTTTTGTATAATTCAGAACCGGATAGCCGGATTTCTGATCCGACTTTTCGGATTTCCGAATTTCAGGTTTTCACGGAATAGAAACGGAACCAATTTTTTTGGTTTCTAAAGTTTGGATATCCGAATTTCCGGATCGGAAAAATTCCGATATCCGGTTTTGCACACCCCTAATGTTTGTGATACATATTCTTCTCTAAACCATATTAATGTCCATAGGTTATTTAATTACTTAATAAATACTTACTGATTCTTCTAACTTTTATTCTACTTCTACTAATAACAAATCTGCTACTTTTTTTTTTATTAGGGTCGTAATTACACCATATGTATTTTTGTAAAAGGGTCTTAATTACGCCATATGGATTTTTTTAAAAGGGTCGTAATTACGCCATATCTGCTAATGTATTTAATTTATGGGATTTTTGGTGATTGCCAATTACCCTTAAATCTTGGTGACGTGTATGTATGCAAAAATATAAATCACCTACCTAGGTTGCCTAGCTGTGATGTTGAGTAAATGGAGTAAAATTGTATAAGCAATGTCAAATCAATGTCATACCATAATTGCACCATTGTTCACGGGTTCCCATGCATTGAATAAATCAATTACCCTAGTTACTATGGGGGCTGACACACCATATTTCTTGGTTAACCCAAAGATTTTGTATTTGATGCACTACACGCCATCTTAGAAGTTGCTACTGTTTCCTTTGCTTTGACATACGTGTTGCTACTGTATTGGATGCATTGCCATCTTTGCTTTGCTTTGCCATACATGTGTTGGATACATGTTGTACAAATATCCAATGGACAATAAAAGTTGTATGTTTGTTAGGGGTGTGCAAAAAATTCCGTTTCCGAATTTCCGGTCCGGTGTTCCGACTTTCTGTTCNTGACTTTCTGTTCCAAAAATCTTGATATCCGATCCGGCTTTTTAAAATTCTGGAAAAACCGGACCGGATATCCGGGTTTTTAAACCGGAAACCGGATCGCATACGGAATGAATTCTTAGAAATTCAGATTCCGGATTTTTAAGGAAAACAAAATCCTGCCTTCTAGTTTTTCGGATTTTACGGAATTTTTCCGGATTATCAATTTTCCGAGCCAGTTTTTTATGGTTGAAAATNAATGTAAGTTTTAGAGAAAATTTTCGTGTATAATTTCGAACCGGATATCCGGATTTCCGATCCGATTTTTCCGGATAACTGAATTTCTGGAATTCCGGAACAGAAACGGAACCAATTTTTTTGGATCCGAAAATCTGGATATCTGAATTTCCGGATCGGAAAAATTCCGATATCAGGTTTTGCACACCCCTAATGTTTGTGATACATATTCTTCTCTAAACCATATTAATGTCCATAGGTTNTTCTTTAAACCATATTAATGTCCATAGGTCATTTAATTACTTAATATATACTCAATGATTCTTCTAACTTTTCTTCTACTTCTACTAATAACATATTTGCTAGTGTCTTTTTTTTCATAGGGTTGTAATTACGCCATATGGATTTTTGTAAAAGGGTTGTAATTACGCCATATCAGCTAACGTATTTATTGTAAGGGATTTTTGGAGATTGCTAATTGTCCTTAAATCTTCTTGACATGTATGTAAGCAAAAATATAAATAACCGACCTAGGTTGCCTAGCTATGATGTTGAGTGTGTGGAGTAAAATTATATGAACAATGTCAAATCAATGTTATACCATAAATGCACCATTGTTCACGGGTTCCCATGCATTGAATAAATCAATTACCCTAGTTACTATGGGGGCTGACACACCATATTTCTTGGTTAACCCAAAGATTTTGTATTTGATGCACTACACGCCATCTTAGAAGTTGCTACTGTTTCCTTTGCTTTGACATACGTGTTGCTACTGTATTGGATGCATTGCCATCTTTGCTTTGCTTTGCCATACATGTGTTGGATACATGTTGTACAAATATCCAATGGACAATAAAAGTTGTATGTTTGTTAGGGGTGTGCAAAAAATTCCGTGTCCCAATTCCCGATCCGGTTTTTTGACTTTCTGTTCCGAAAATCCGGATACCCTATCCGTTTCTTTAAAATTCATAAAAACCGGACCGGATATCCGGGTTTTTTAACCGGAAACCGGATCGGATACGGAATTAATTCTTAGAAATTCAGATTCCGTATTTTTAAGGATATCAAAATCCTAGCTTCCAGTTTTCCGTATTGCCGTATTTCCGATTTTTCGATCTAGTTTTTTAAGGGTAAAAATGTAAGTCTTCGAGTAAATTTTTGTGTATAATTCAAAACCGGATAGCCGGATGTCTGATCCGACATTTCGGATTTCCGAATTTCCGGTTTTTCCGGAATACAAACGGAACCAATTTTTTTGGTTTCTAAAATTTGGATATCCGAATTTCCGGATCGGAAAAATTCCGATATCCGGTTTTGCACACCCCTAATGTTTGTGATACATATTCTTCTCTAAACCATATTAATGTCCATAGGTTATTTAATTACTTAATATATACTCAATGATTCTTCTAACTTTTCTTCTACTTCTACTAATAACATATCTGCTAGTGTCTTTTTTTTCATAGGGTCGTAATTACGCCATATGGATTTTTGTAAAAGGGTTGTAATTACGCCATATGGATTTTTTTAAAAGGGTCGTAATTACGCCATATCAGCTAATGTATTTATTGTAAGGGATTTTTGGTGATTGCCAATTGTCCTTAAATCTTCTTGACATGTATGTAAGCAAAAATATAAATAACCTACCTAGGTTGCCTAGCTATGATGTTGAGTGTGTGGAGTAAAATTGTATGAGCAATGTCAAATCAATGTTATACCATAATTGCACCATTGTTCACGGGTTCCCATGCATTGAATAAATCAATTACCCTAGTTACTATGGGGGCTGACACACCATATTTCTTGGTTAACCCAAAGATTTTGTATTTGATGCACTACACGCCATCTTAGAAGTTGCAACTGTTTCCTTTCCTTTGACATACGTGTTGCTACTGTATTGGATGCATTGCCATCTTTGCTTTGCTTTGCCATACATGTGTTGGATACATGTTGTACAAATATCCAATGGACAATAAAAGTTGTATGTTTGTTAGGGGTGTGCAAAAAATTCCGTTTCCGAATTTCCGGTCCGGTGTTCCGACTTTCTGTTCCAAAAATCTTGATATCCGATCCGGCTTTTTAAAATTCTGGAAAAACCGGACCGGATATCCGAGTTTTTAAACCGGAAACCGGATCGCATACGGAATGAATTCTTAGAAATTCGGATTCCTTTTTTTTAAGGAAAACGAAATCCTGGCTTCTAGTTTTCCGGATTTTTAATTCTCCGAGCCAGTTTTTTACGGTTGAAAATGTAAGTTTTAGAGAAAATTTTCGTGTATAATTTCGATCCGGATATCCGGATATCATATCCGATTTTTCCGGATATCTGAATTTCTGGAATTCCGGAACAGAAACGGAACCAAGTTTTTTGGATCCGAAAATCTGGGTATCTGAATTTCTGGATCGGAAAAATTCCGATATCAGGTTTTGCACACCCCAAATGTTTGTGATACATATTCTTCTCTAAACCATATTAATGTCCATAGGTTATTTAATTACTTAATATATACTCAATGATTCTTCTAACTTTTCTTCACTTCTACTAATAACATATCTGCTAGTGTCTTTTTTTTCATAGGGTCGTAATTACGCCATATGGATTTTTGTAAAAGGGTTGTAATTACGCCATATGGATTTTTTTAAAAGGGTCGTAATTACGCCATATCAGCTAATGTATTTATTGTAAGGGATTTTTGGTGATTGCCAATTGTCCTTAAATCTTCTTGACATGNGTTTATTGTAAGGGATTTTTGGTGGTTGCCAATTGTCCTTAAATCTTCTTGACATGTATGTAAGCAAAAATATAAATAACCTACCTAGGTTGCCTAGCTATGATGTTGAGTGTGTGGAGTAAAATTGTATGAGCAATGTCAAATCAATGTTATACCATAATTGCACCATTGTTCACGGGTTCCCATGCATTGAATANTTGTTCAAGGGTTCCCATGCATTGAATAAATCAATTACCCTAGTTACCATGGGGGCTGACACACTATATTTCTTGGTTAACCCAAAGCTTTTGTATTTGATGCACTACACGCCATCTTAGAAGTTGCTATTGTTTCCTTTGCTTTGACATACGTGTTGCTACTGTTGCTACTGTATTGGATGCATTGCCATCTTTGCTTTGCTTTGCCATACATGTGTTGGATACATGTTGTACAAATATCCAATGGACAATCAAAGTTGTATGTTTGTTAGGGGTGTGCAAAAAATTCCGTTTCCCAATTCCCGATCCGGTTTTCCGACTTTCTGTTCCGAAAATCCGGATATCCGATCCGTTTCTTTAAAATTCATAAAAACCGGACCGGATATCCTGGTTTNGAAAACCGGACTGGATATCCGGGTTTTTAAACCGAAAACCGGATCGGATACGGAATTAATTCTTAGAAATTCAGATTCCGGATTTTTAAGGAAATCAAAATCCTAACTTCCAGTGTTTCGTATTCCCGTATTTCCGATTTTTCGATCAAGTTTTTTAAGGGTAAAAATGTAAGTCTTCGAGTAAATTTTTGTGTATAATTCAGAACCGGATAGCCGGATTTCTGATCCGACTTTTCGGATTTCCGAATTTCCGGTTTTTCCGGAATAAAAACGGANGGGTTTTTCCGGAATAGAAACGGAACCAATTTTTTTGGTTTCTAAAATTTGGATATCCGAATTTCCGGATCGGAAAAATTCCGATATCCGGTTTTGCACACCCCTAATGTTTGTGATACATATTCTTCTCTAAACCATATTAATGTCCATAGGTTATTTAATTACTTAATAAAAACTTACTAATTCTTCTAACTTTTATTCTACTTCTACTAATAACAAATCTGCTACTTTTTTTTTTTTTAATAGGGTCGTAATTACACCATATGTATTTTTGTAAAAGGGTCTTAATTACGCCATATGGATTTTTTTAAAAGGGTCGTAATTACGCCATATCTGCTAATGTATTTAATTTATGGGATTTTTGGTGATTGCCAATTACCCTTAAATCTTGGTGACGTGTATGTATGCAAAAATATAAATCACCTACCTAGGTTGCCTAGCTGTGATGTTGAGTAAATGGAGTAAAATTGTATAAGCAATGTCAAATCAATGTCATACCATAATTGCACCATTGTTCACGGGTTCCCATGCATTGAATAAATCAATTACCCTAGTTACTATGGGGGCTGACACACCATATTTCTTGGTCAACCCAAAGATTTTGTATTTGATGCACTACACGCCATCTTAGAAGTCGCAACTGTTTCCTTTCCTTTGACATACGTGTTGCTACTGTATTGGATGCATTGCCATCTTTGCTTTGCTTTGCCATACATGTGTTGGATACATGTTGTACAAATATCCAATGGACAATAAAAGTTGTATGTTTGTTAGGGGTGTGCAAAAAATTCCGTTTCCGAATTTCCGGTCCGGTGTTCCGACTTTCTGTTCCAAAGATCTAGATATCCGATCCAGCTTTTTTAAATTCTGGAAAAACCGGACCGGATAACCGGGTTTTTAAACCGGAAACCAGATCAGATACGGAATGAATTCTTAGAAATTCGGATTCCGGATTTTTAAGGAAAACAAAATCCTGGCTTCTAGTTTTCCGGATTTTTAATTTTCCGAGCCAGTTTTTTACGGTTGAAAATGTAAGTTTTAGAGAAAATTTTCGTGTATAATTTCGAACCGGATATCCGGATTTCCGATCCGATTTTTCTGGATATCTGAATTTCTGGAATTCCGGAACAGAAACGGAACCAACTTTTTTGGATCCGAAAATCTGGATATCTGAATTTCCGGATCGGAAAAATTTCGATATCAGGTTTTGTACACCCCTAATGTTTGTGATACATATTCTTCTCTAAACCATATTAATGTCCATAGGTTATTTAATTACTTAATATATACTCAATGATTCTTCTAACTTTTCTTCTACTTCTACTAATAACATATCTGCTAGTGTCTTTTTTTTCATAGGGTCGTAATTACGCCATATGGATTTTTGTAGAAGGGTTGTAATTACGCCATATGGATTTTTTTAAAAGGGTCGTAATTACGCCATATCAGCTAATGTATTTATTGTAAGGTATTTTTGGTGATTGCCAATTGTCCTTAAATCTTCTTGACATGTATGTAAGCAAAAATATAAATAACCTACCTAGGTTGCCTAGCTATGATGTTGAGTGTGTGGAGTAAAATTATATGAACAATGTCAAATCAATGTTATACCATAAATGCACCATTGTTCACGGGTTCGCATGCATTGAATAAATCAATTACCCTAGTTACCATGGGGGCTGACACACTATATTTCTTGGTTAACCCAAAGCTTTTGTATTTGATGCACTACACGCCATCTTAGAAGTTGCTATTGTTTCCTTTGCTTTGACATACGTGTTGCTACTGTTGCTACTGTATTGGATGCATTGCCATCTTTGCTTTGCATTGCCATACATGTGTTGGATACATGTTGTACAAATATCCAATGGACAATCAAAGTTGTATGTTTGTTAGGGGTGTAAAAAAAATTCCGTTTCCCAATTCCCGATCCGGTTTTCCGACTTTCTGTTCCGAAAATCCGGATACCCGATCCGTTTCTTTAAAATTCATAAAAACTGGACCGCATATCCGGGTTTTTAAACCGGAAACCGGATTAGATACGGAATTAATTCTTAGAAATTCAGATTCCGGATTTTTAAGGATATCAAAATCCTAGCTTCCAGTTTTCCGTATTCCCGTATTTCCGACTTTTCGATCTAGTTTTTTAAGGGTAAAAATGTAAGTGTTCGAGTAAATTTTTGTGTATAATTCAGAACTGGATAGCCGGATGTCTGATCCGACTTTTCGGATTTCCGAATTTCGGGTTTTCCGGAATAGAAACGGAACCAATTTTTTTGGTTTCTAAAATTTGGATATCCAAATTTCCGGATCGGAAAAATTCCGATATCCGGTTTTGCACACCCCTAATGTTTGTGATACATATTCTTCTCTAAACCATATTAATGTCCATAGGTTATTTAATTACTTAATAAATACTTACTGATTCTTCTAACTTTTATTCTACTTCTACTAATAACAAATCTGCTACTGTTTTTTTTTTTAATAGGGTCGTAATTACACCATATGTAGTTTTGTAAAAGGGTCTTAATTACGCCATATGGATTTTTTTAAAACGGTCGTAATTACGCCATATCTGCTAATGTACTTAATTTATGGGATTTTTGGTGATTGCCAATTACCCTTAAATCTTGGTGACGTGTATGTATGCAAAAATATAAATAACCTACCTAGGTTGCCTAGCTGTGATGTTGAGTAAATGTAGTAAAATTGTATAAGCTATGTCAAATCAATGTCATACCATAATTTCACCATTGTTCACGGGTTCCCATGCATTGAATAAATCAATTACCCTAGTTACCATGGGGGCTGACACACTATATTTCTTGGTTAACCCAAAGCTTTTGTATTTGATGCACTACACGCCATCTTAGAAGTTGCTATTGTTTCCTTTGCTTTGACATACGTGTTGCTACTGTATTGGGTGCATTGCCATCTTTGCTTTGCTTTGCCATACATGTGTTGGATACATGTTGTACAAATATCCAATGGACAATAAAAGTTGTATGTTTGTTAGGGGTGTGCAAAAAATTCCGTTTCCCAATTCCCGATCCGGTTTTTTGACTTTTTGTTCTGAAAATCCGAATATCCGATCCGTTTCTTTAAAATTCATAAAAACCTGACCGGATATCCGGGTTTTTAAAACGGAAACCGGATCGGATAGGGAATGAATTCTTAGAAATTCAGATTCCGGATTTTTAAGGAAAACAAAATCCTAGCTTCCAGTTTTCCGTATTCCCGTATTTCCGATTTTTCGATCTAGTTTTTTAAGGGTAAAAATGTAAGTGTTCGAGTAAATTTTTGTTTATAATTCAGAACCGGATATCCGGATTTCTGATCCGACTTTTCCGGATTTCTGAATTTCCGGTTTTTCTGGAACAGAAACGGAACCATTTTTTTTCGTTTCGAAAATTTGGATATCCGAATTTCCGGATCGGAAAAATTCCGATATCCGGTTTTATAGACCCCTAATGTTTGTGATACATATTCTTTTCTAAACCACATTAATGTCCATAGGTTATTTAATTACTTAATAAATATTTACTGATTCTTCTAACTTTTCTTCTACTTCTACTAATAACAAATGTGCAACTGTTTTTTTTATAGGGTCGTAATTACACCATATGTATTTTTGTAAAAGGGTCTTTAATACGCCATATGGATTTTCTTAAAATGGTCGTAATTACGCCATATCTGCTAATGTATTTAATTTATGAGAATTTTGGTGATTGCCAATTACCCTTAAATCTTGGTGACATGTATCTATGCAAAAATATAAATCACCTAACTAGGTTGCCTAGCTTTGATGTTGAGTAAATGGAGTAAAATTGTATCACCAATGTCAAATCAATGTCATACCATAATTGCACCATTGTTCACGGGTTCCCATGCATTGAATAAATCAATTACCCTAGTTACTATGGGGGCTGACACACCATATTTCTTGGTTAACCCAAAGATTTTGTATTTGATGCACTACACGCCATCTTAGAAGTTGCAACTGTTTCCTTTCCTTTGACATACGTGTTGCTACTGTATTGGATGCATTGCCATCTTTGCTTTGCTTTNTTATTGTATGCATTGCCATCTTTGCTTTGCTTTGCCATACATGTGTTGGATACTTGTTGTACAAATATCCAATGGACAATAAAAGTTGTATGTTTTTTAGGGGTGTGCAAAAAATTGCGTTTTCGAATTTCCGGTCCGGTGTTCCGAATTTGTGTTCCAAAAATCTGGATATCCGATCCGGCTTTTTAAAATTTCAGAAAAACCGGACCGGATATCCGGGTTTTTAAACAGGTAACTGGATCGGATACGGAATGAATTCTTAGAAATTCGGGTTTTTAAGGAAAACAAAATCCTGGCTTCTAGTTTTCCGCATTTTTCCGAATTTTTCCGGATTTTCAATTTTCCGAGCCAATTTTTTAAGGTTGAAAATGTAAGTTTTAGAGAAAATTTTCGTGTATAATTCGGAACCGTATATCCGGATTTCCGATCTGATTTTTCCGGATATCTGAATTTCTGGAATTCCGGAACAGAAACGGAACCAAGTTTTTTGGTTCCAAAAATCTGGATATCTGAATTTCCGGATCGGAAAAATTCCGATATCAGGTTTTGCACACCCCTAATGTTTGTGATACATATTCTTCTCTAAACCATATTAATGTCCATAGGTTATTTAATTACTTAATANATTAATGTCCATAGGTTATTTACTTACTTAATATATACTTAATGATTCTTCTAACTTTTCTTCTACTTCTACTAATAACATATCTGCTAGTGTCTTTTTTTTAATAGGGTCGTAATTACACCATATGTATTTTTGTAAAAGGGTCTTAATTACGCCATATGGATTTTTTTAAAAGGGTCGTAATTACGCCATATCTGCTAATGTATTTAATTTATGGGATTTTTGGTGATTGCCAATTACCCTTAAATCTTGGTGACGTGTATGTATGCAAAAATATAAATCACCTACCTAGGTTGCCTAGCTGTGATGTTGAGTAAATGGAGTAAAATTGTATAAGCAATGTCAAATCAATGTCATATCATAATTGCACCGTTGTTCACGGGTTCCCATGCATTGAATAAATCAATTACCCTAGTTACTATGGGGGCTGACACACCATATTTCTTGGTTAACCCAAAGATTTTGTATTTGATGCACTACACGCCATCTTAGAAGTTGCTACTGTTTCCTTTGCTTTGACATACGTGTTGCTACTGTATTGGATGCATTGCCATCTTTGCTTTGCTTTGCCATACATGTGTTGGATACATGTTGTACAANAGTTCGATACATGTTGTAAAAATATCCAATGGATAATCAAAGTTGTATGTTTGTTAGGGTTGTGCAAAAAATTCCGTTTCCCAATTCCCGATCCGGTTTTTTAGACTTTCTGTTCCGAAAATCCGAATATCCGATCCGTTTCATTAAAATTCATAAAAACCGGACCGGATATCCGGGTTTTAAACCGGAAACCGGATTGGATACGGAATAAATTCTTAGAAATACAGATTCCTGATTTTTAAGGAAAACAAAATCCTAGCTTCCAGTTTTCCGTAATCTCGTATTTCCGATTTTTCGATCTAGTTTTTTAAGGGTAAAAATGTAAGTCTTCGAGTAAATTTTTGTGTATAATTCAGAACCGGATAGCCGGATTTCTGATCCGANACGGATATCCGGATTTCTGATCCGACTTTTCCGGATTTCCGAATTTCCGGTTTTTCCGGAACAGAAACAGAACCAATTTTTTTGGTCTCGAAAATTTGGATATCCGAATTTCCGGATCGGAAAAATTCCGATATCCGGTTTTGCACACCCCTAATGTTTGTGATACATATTTTTCTCTAAACCATATTAATGTTCATAGGTTATTTAATTACTTAATAAATACTTACTGATTCTCCTAACTTTTCTTCTACTTCTACTAATAACAAATCTGCTACTGTTTTTTTTAATAGGGTCGTAATGACACCATATGTATTTTTGTAAAAGGGTCTTAATTACGCCATATGGATTTTTTAAAAGGGTCGTAATTACGCCATATCTGCTAATGTATTTAATTTATGAGATTTTTGGTGATTGCCAATTACCCTTAAATCTTGGTGACATGTATGTATGCAAAAATATAAATCACCTACCTAGGTTGCCTAGCTGTGATGTNTTGATGTAGAGTAAATGGAGTAAAATTGTATAAGCAATGTCAAATCAATGTCATTCCATAATTGCACCATTATTCACGGGTTCCCATGCATTGAATAAATTAATTACCCTAGTTACTATGGGGGCTGACACACCATATTTCTTGGTTAACCCAAAGATTTTGTATTTGATGCACTACACGCCATCTTAGAAGTTGCTACTATTTCCTTTGCTTTGACATACGTGTAGCTACTGTTGCTACTGTATTGGATGCATTGCCATCTTTGCTTTGCTTTGCCATACATGTGTTGGATACATGTTGTACAAATATCCAATGGACAATCAAAGTTGTATGTTTGTTAGGGGTGTGCAAAAAATTCTGTTTCCCAATTCCCGATCCGGTTTTCCGACATTCTGTTCCGAAAATCCGGATATCCGATCCATTTCTTTAAAATTCATAAAAACCGGACCGGATATCCGAGTTTTTAAACCGGAAATCGGATCGGATACGGAATGAATTCTTAGAAATTCAGATTCCGGATTTTTATGGAAAACAAAATCCTAGCTTCCAGTTTTACGTATTCCTGTATTTCCGATCTAGTTTTTTAAGGGTAAAAATGTAAGTCTTCGAGTAAATTTTTTTGTATAATTCATAACCGGATATCCGGATTTCTGATCCGACTTTTCCGTATTTTCGAATTTCCAGCTTTTCCGGAACAGAAACGGAACCAATTTTTTTGGTTTCGAAAATTTGGATATCCGATTTTCCGAATCAGAAAAATTCCGATATCCGGTTTTGCACACCCCTAATGTTTGTGATACATATTCTTCTCTAAACCATATTAATGTCCATAGGTTATTTAATTATTTAATAAATACTTACTGATTCTTCTAACTTTTCTTCTACTTCTACTAATAACAAATCTGCTACTGTTTTTTATTTTAATAGGGTCGTAATTACGCCATATGGATTTGTTTAAAAGGGTCGTTACTACGCCATATCTGCTAATGTATTTAATTTATGGGATTTTTGGTGATTGCCAATTACCCTTAAATCTTGGTGACATGTATGTATGCAAAAATATAAATCACCTACCTAGGTTGCCTAGCTGTGNAACCAACCTAGGTTGCCTAGCTGTGATGTTGAGTAAATGGAGTAAAATTGTATAAGCAATGTCAAATCAATGTCATACCATAATTGCACCATTGTTCACGGGTTCCCATGCATTGAATAAATCAATTACCCTAGTCACTATGGGGGCTGACATACCATATTTCTTGGTTAACTTAAATATTTTGTATTTAATGCACTACAAGCCATCTTAGAAGTTGCTACTGTTTCCTTTGCTTTGACATACGTGTTGCTAATGTATTGGATGCATTGCCATCTTTTCTTTGCATTGCCATACATGTGTTCGATACATGTTGTACGAATATCCAATCGACAATAAAAGTTGGATGTTTGGTAGGGGTGTGCAAAAAAATCCGTTTCCGAATTTTCGGTCCGGTGTTCCGACTTTCTGTTCCATAAATATTGATATCCGATCCAGCTTTTTAAAATTCTGGAAAAATCGGACCGGATACCCGGGTTTTTAAACCGGAAACCGGATGGGATACGGAATGAATTCTTCGAAATTCGGATTCCGGATTTTTAAGGAAAACAAAATCCTCGCTTCCAGTTTTCTTGATTTTTCCCAATTTTTCGGAATTTCAATTTTCTGAGCCAGTTTTTTACGGCTGAAAATGTAAGTTTTAGAGAAAATTTTCGTGTATAATTCGGAACCGGATATCCGGATTTCCGATCCGATTTTTCCGGATATCTGAATTTCTAGAATTCCGAAACAAAAACGGAACCAAGTTTTTTGGTTCCGAAAATCTGGGTATCCGAATTTCCGAATCAGAAAAATTCCGATATCAGGTTTTGCACACCCCTAATGTTTATGATACATATTCTTCTCTAAACCATATTAATGTCCATAGGTTATTTAATTACTTAATATATACTTAATGATTCTTCTAACTTTTCTTCTACTTCTACTAATAACATATCTGCTAGTGTCTTTTTTTTCATAGGGTCGTAATTACGCCATCTGGATTTTTTTAAAAGGGTTGTAATTACGCCATATCAGCTAATGTATTTATTTTATGGGATTTTTGGTGTTTGCCAATTGTCTTTAAATCTTGGTGACATGTATGTGGGCAAAAATATAAATAACCTACCTAGGTTGCCTAGCTATGATGTTGAGTGTGTGGAGTAAAATTGTATAAGCAATNTAAGCAATGTCAAATCAATGTCATACCTTAATTGCACCATTGTTCACGGGTTCCCATGCATTGAATAAATCAATTACCCTAGTTACTATGGGGGCTGACACACCATATTTCTTGGTTAACCCAAAGATTTTGTATTTGATGCACTACACGCCATCTTAGAAGTTGCTACTGTTTCCTTTGCTTTGACATACGTGTTGCTACTGTATTGGATGCATTGCCATCTTTGCTTTGCTTTGCCATACATGTGTTGGATACATGTTGTACAAATATCCAATGGACAATNGCCCTAAGATTTTGTATTTGATGCACTACACGCCATCTTAGAAGTTGCTACTGTTTCCTTTGCTTTGACATACGTGTTGCTACTGTAGCTACTGTATTGGATACATGTTGTATGTTTTTTAGGGGTGTGCAAAAAATTCCGTTTCCCAATTCCCGATCCGATTTTCCGACTTTCTGATCCGGATATCCGAACCGTTAAATTTAAATTCATAAAAACCGGACCGGATATCCGGGTTTTTAAACCGGAAACCGGATCGGATACGGAATGAATTCTTAGAAATTCAGATTCCGGATTTTTAAGGAAAACAAAATCCTGCCTTCTAGTTTTTCGGATTTTACGGAATTTTTCCGGATTTTCNTTATTTTCGATTTTCCGATCTAGTTTTTTAAGGGTAAAAATGTAAGTCTTCGAGTAAATTTTTGGGTATAATTCAGAACCGGATATCAGGATTTCTGATTTGACTTTTCCGGATATCCGGAATTTTAAATTTCCGGTTTTTCCGGAACAGAAACGGAACCATTTTTTTTTGTTACGAAAATTTGGATATCCGAATTTCCGTATTGGAAAAATTCCGACATCAGGTTTTGCACACCCCTAATGTTTGTGATACATAATCTTCTCTAAACCATATTAATGTCCATTGGTTATTTAATTATTTAATAAATACTTACTGATTTTTCTAACTTTTCTTCTACTTCTACTAATAACAAATCTGCTACTGTTTTTTTTTTGTAATAGGGTCGTAATTACGCCATATGGAATTTTTTAAAAGGGTTGTAATTACACCATATCTGCTAATGTATTTAATTTATGGGATTTTTGGTGATTGGCAATTACCCTTAAATCTTGGTGACATGTATGTATGCAAAAATATAAATCACCTACCTAAGTTGCCTAGCTGTGATGTTGAGTAAATGGAGTAAAATTGTATAAGCAATTTCAAATCAATGTCACACCATAATTGCTCCATTGTTCACGGGTTCCCATGCATTGAATAAATCAATGACCCTAATTACTATGGTGGATGACACACCATATTTCTTGGTTAACCCAAAGATTTTGTATTTGATGCACTACACGCCATCTTAGAAGTTGCTACTGTTTCCTTTGCTTTGACATACGTGTTGCTACTGTATTGGATGCATTGCCATCTTTGCTTTGCTTTGCCATACATGTGTTGGATACATGTTGTACAAATATCCAATGGACNGCCAATGGACAATAAAAATTGTATGTTTGTTAGGGGTGTGCAAAAAATTCCGTTTCCGAATTTCCGGTCCGGTGTTCCGACTTTCTGTTCCAAAAATCTAGATATCCAATCCGGCTTTTTAAAATTCTGGAAAAATCGGACTGGGTATCCGGGTTTTTAAACCGGAAACCGGATCGGATACGGAATGAATTCTTGGAAATTCAGATTCCGGATTTTTAAGGAAAACAAAATCCTGGCTTCCAGTTTTCCGGATTTTTCCGAATTTTCAATTTTCCGAGACAGTTTTTTAGGGTTGAAAATGTAAGTTTTAGAGAAAATTTTCGTGTATAATTCGGAACCGGATATCCGGATTTCCGATCCGATTTTTCCGGATATCTGAATTTCTGGAATTCCGGAACAGAAACGGAACCAAGTTTTTTGGTTCCGAAAATCTGGATATCTGAATTTCCGGATCGGAAAAATTCCGATATCAGGTTTTGCACACCCCTAATGTTTGTGATACATATTCTTCTCTAAACCATATCAATGTCCATAGGTTATTTAATTACTTAATATATACTTAATGATTCTTCTAACTGTTCTTCTACTTCTACTAATAACATATCTGCTACTGTTTTTTTTAATAGGGTCGTAATTACACCATATCTGCTAATGTATTTAATTTTTGGGATTTTTGGTGATTGCCAATTACCCTTAAATCTTGGTGACGTGTATGTATGCAAAAATATAAATCACCTACCTAGGTTGCCTAGCTGTGATGTTGAGTAAATGGAGTAAAATTGTATAAGCAATGTCAAATCAATGTCATACCATAATTGCACCATTGTTCACGGGTTCNCTGTTCACGGGGTCCCATGCATTGAATAAATCAATTACCCGAGTTACTATGGGGGCTGACACACAATATTTCTTGGTTAACCCAAAGATTTTGTATTTGATGCACTACACGCCATCTTAGAAGTTGCTACTGTTTCCTTTGCTTTGACATACGTGTTGCTACTGTATTGGATGCATTGCCATCTTTGCTTTGCTTTGCCATACATGTGTTGGATACATGTTGTACAAATATCCAATGGACAATAAAAGTTGTATGTTTGTTAGGNCATGGATAATCAAAGTTGTATGTTTGTTAGGGGTGTGCAAAAAATTCCGTTTCCCAATTCCCGATCCGGTTTTCCGACTTTCTGTTCCGAAAATCCGGATATCCGATCNTTTTTGTTCCGAAAATCCGGATATCCGACCCGTTTCTTTAAAATTCATAAAAACCAGACCGGATATCCGGGTTTTTAAACCGGAAACCGGATCGGATACGGAATGAATTCTTAAAAATTCAGATTCCGGATTTTTAAGCAAAACAAAATCCTAGCTTCCAGTTTTTCGTATTCCCGTATTTCCGATTTTCCGATCTAGTTTTTTCAGGGTAAAATGTAATTCTTCGAGTAAATTTTTGTGTATAATTCAGACCGGATATCAGGATTTCTAAACTGACTTTTCCGGTTATCCGGATTTCTGAATTTCCGGTTTTTCCGGAACAGAAACGGAACCATTTTTTTTGTTTCGAAAATTTGGATATCCGAATTTCCGGATCGGAAAAATTCCGATATCAGGTTTTGCACACCCCTAATGTTGTGATACATATTCTTCTCTAAACCATATTAATGTCCATTGGTTATTTAATTAATTAATATATACTTAATGATTCTTCTAACTTTTCTTCTACTTCTACTAATAACATATCTGCTACTGTTTTTTTTTAATAGGGTCGTAATTACGCCATATCTGCTAATGTATTTAATTTATGGGATTTTTGGTGATTGCCAATTACCCTTAAATCTTGGTGACGTGTATGTATGCAAAAATATAAATCACCTACCTAGGTTGCCTAGCTGTGATGTTGAGTAAATGGAGTAAAATTGTATAAGCAATGTCAAATCAATGTCATACCATAATTGCACCATTGTTCACGGGTTCCCATGCATTGAATAAATCAATTACCCTAGTTACTATGGGGGCTGACACACCATATTTCTTGGTGAACCAAAAGATTTTGTATTTGATGCACTACACGCCATCTTAGAAGTTGCTACTGTTTCCTTTCCTTTGACATACGTGTTGCTACTGTATTGGATGCATTGCCATCTTTGCTTTGCTTTGCCATACATGTGTTGGATACATGTTGTACAAATAGCATATGGACAATAAAAGTTGTATGTTTGTTAGGGGTGTGCAAAAAATTTCGTTTCCGAATTTCTGGTCCGGTGTTCCGACTTTCTGTTCCAAAAATCTGGATATCCAATCCGGCTTGTTAAAATTCAGGAAAAATCGGACTGATATCCGGGTTTTTAAATCGGAAACCGGATCGGATACGGAATGAATTCTTAGAAATTCAGATTCCGGATTTTTAAGGAAAACAAAATCCTGGCTTCCAGTTTTCCGGATTTTTCCGAATTTTTCCAGATTTTCAATTTTCCGAGCCAGTTTTTTACGGTTTAAAATGTAAGTTTTAGAGAAAATTTTCGTGTATAATTCGGAACCGGATATCCGGATTTCCGATCCGATTTTTCCGGATATCTGAATTTCTGGAATTCCGGAACAGAAATGTAACCAAATTTTTTGGTTCCGAAAATTTGGATATCTGAATTTCTGGATCGGAAAAATTCCGATATCAGGTTTTGCACACCCCTAATGTTTGTGATACATATTCTTCTCTAAACCATATTAATGTCCATAGGTTATTTAATTACTTAATAAATATACTTAATGATTCTTCTAACTTTTCTTCTACTTCTACTAATAACATATCTGCTACAGTTTTTTTTTTAATAGGGTCGTAATTACGCCATATCTGCTAAGGTATTTAATTTATGGGATTTTGGTGATTGCCAATTACCCTTAAATCTTGGTGACATGTATGTATGCAAAAATATAAATCACCTACCTAGGTTGCCTAGCTGTGATGTTGAGTAAATGGAGTAAAATTGTATAAGCAATGTCAAATCAATGTCATACCATACTATTGTTCACAGGTTCCCATGCATTGAATAAATCAATTACCCTAGTTACTATGGGGGCTGACACACCATATTTCTTGGTTAACCCAAAGATTTTGTATTTGATGCACTACACGCCATCTTAGAAGTTGCTACTGTTTCCTTTGCTTTGACATACGTGTTGCTACTGTATTGGATGCATTGCCATCTTTGNTTTTGCCATCTTTGTTTGCTTTGCCATACATGTGTTGGATACATGTTGTACAAATAGCCAATGGACAATAAAAGTTGTAACGCCCTAAATTTTGAGCCTAAAAAAAATTCGTCCTTTATATTCAAATATTAATTTATCAATTGATGAGTTAATATTCGAAATAAAATATGTTTAGTATTAAGACGGTTATGTTAATAGTAGCTTTGGTTGTGTTTTCATGCTTTCCTTCCTTGCCATATTTTGGAGCTAAAACCTAACTTGAGTTTAAACTTTGTTTATGGTAAATAAAGGATGTTTAATAAGCTACATTAACACTTTTATTTTAAACCCATTTTTAAGCCTAAATTATCTTCTTAAATAAAGCTAAATTAAAGCCTTAAACCCTAGTCTTATAGCTTGTTTTGAGGCCTTTCAATTGCTCCTTTGTTTCACGGTTTTGAAGAGCTTTATTGCTGGTTTATAGTCTTTGTAACTCCCCCTACATTATTGCATTTAAACCATCATTAAAACATTAAGAAAAA
>PYUH01000574.1:555906-618636 GCA_016808085.1 Suaeda aralocaspica | reverse complement strand
CAACTCAGTCCAAAGCCCTCATGATTCCAAACAATTCACCATAATAAACCCCTTCCAGTGTTCCAGTAGCTTTTGTAATCACATATCACGATCGCGCTTCATCTTGTTCACTGAAATTTCGAGGCTTTAAGGACTTATATTTCAAGGGTTGATGTGAGTTTATCCCTACTCTCTTTCACATCAATTCGAGGTCTTAATTCTCCTAAGAAAGCATCAAAAAAAAAAACCAAAGGAATTGAGCAAGAAGCTTTTCTGTTTGGAGGGGTTGCGTTTCTGTGCGTTTGGAGCAGTTTCTTCAAGGCGATTTGGTTGTTGAACATGGGTTTCTAGTCTTCAATCAAGGTAAACTCAGCATCTTTCTTTAAGATTAAAAACGTTTAACTAAGTTTAAGGGCCTAGATTGATAGTGGACGAAATCATGGTAAATAGAGTTTTTAGCGCAGTTTTTTCTATGTTTTGGTGTCAGAATTCGTGCGCTTCAAAGTGCCTGTTTAGACGTTTATGATCAGATATTCTTGCTATTATGATTGTTAGTCTTGCCTGAATTGTGTTAAACCCCATTCCGACTTTCTGTTCCAAAAATCTGGATATCCGATCCGGCTTTTTAAAATTCTAAAAAAATCGGACCGGATATCCGAGTTTTAAACCGGAAACCGGATCGGATACGGAATGAATTCTTAGAAATTCGGATTCCGGATTTTTAAGGAAAACAAAATCTTGGCTTCCCTTTTTCCGGATTTTCCCGAATTTTTCCGGATTTTCAATTTTCCGAGCCAGTTTTTTACGGTTGAAAATGTAAGTTTTAGAGAAAATTTTCGTGTATAATTCGGAACCGGATATCCGGATTTCCGATCCGATTTGTCCGGATATCTGAATTTCTGGAATTCCGGAACAGAAACGGAACCAAGTTTTTTGGTTCCGAAAATCTGGATATTTGAATTTCCGGATCGGAAAAATTCCGATATCAGGTTTTGCACACCCCTAATGTTTGTGATACATATTCTTCTCTAAACCATATTAATGTCCATAGGTTATTTAATTACTTAATATATACTTAATGATTCTTCTAACTTTTCTTCTACTTCTACTAATAACATATCTGCTACTGTTTTTTTTTTAAAAGGGTCGTAATTACGCCATATCAGCTAATGTATTTCTTTTAAGGGATTTTTGGTGATTGCCAATTGTCCATAAATCTTGGTGACATGTATGTATGCAAAAATATAAATAACCTACCTAGGTTGCCTAGCTATGATGTTGAGTGAGTGGAGTAAAATTGTATAAGCAATATCAAATCAATGTTATACCACAATTGCACCATTGTTTACGGGTTCCCATGCATTGAATAAATCAATTACCCTAGTTACTATGGGGGCTGACACACTATATTTCTAGGTTAACCCAAAGATTTTGTATTTGATGCACTACATGCCATCTTAGAAGTTGCTACTGTTTCCTTTGCTTTGACGTACGTGTAGCTACTGTTGCTACTGTATTGGATGCATTGCCATCTTTGCTTTGCTTTGCCATACATGTGTTGGATACACGTCGTACAAATATCCCATGGACAATCAAAGTTGTATGTTTGTTAGGGGTGTGCAAAAAATTCCGTTTCCCAATTCCCGATCCGGTTTTCCGACTTTCTGTTCCGAAAATCCGGATATCCGATCCGTTTCTTTAAAATTCATAAAAACCNATAAAACTCATAAAAACCGGACCGGATATCCGGGATTTTAAACCGGAAACCGGCTCAGATACGGAATGAATTCTTAGAAATTCAGATTCCGGATTTTTAAGGAAAACAAAATCCGAGCTTCCAGTTTTCCGTATTCCCGTATTTTCCGATCTAGTTTTTTAAGGGTAAAAATGTAAGTTTTCGAGTAAATTTTTGTGTATAATTCAGAACCGAATATCCGGATTTCTGATCTGACTTTTCCGGATATCCGGATTTCCGAATTTCCGGTTTTTCCGGAACAGAAACGGAACCAATTTTTTTGGTTTCGAAAATATGGTTATCCGAATTTCCGGATCGAAAAAATTCCGGTATCAGGTTTTGCACACCCCTAATGTTTGTGATACATATTCTTCTCTAAACCATATTAATGTCCATAGGTTATTTAATTACTTAATAAATACTTACTGATTCTTCTAACTTTTCTTCTACTTCTACTAATAACAAATCTGCTACTGTTTTTTTTTTAATAGGGTCGTAATTACGCCATATGGATTTCTTTAAAAGGGTCGTAATTACGCCATATCTGCTAAGATATTTAATTTATGGGATTTTTGGTGATTGCCAATTACCCTTAAATCTTGGTGACGTGTATGTATGCAAAAATATAAATCACCTACCTAGGTTGCCTAGCTGTGATGTTGAGTAAATGGAGTAAAATTGTATAAGCANTGAGTAAATTGTATAAGCAATGTCAAATCAAAGTCATACCATAATTGCACCATTGTTCACGGGTTCCCATGCATTGAATAAATCAATTACCCTAGTTACTATGGGGGCTGACACACCATATTTCTTGGTTAACCCAAAGATTTTGTATTTGATGCACTACACGCCATCTTAGAAGTTGCTACTGTTTCATTTGCTTTGACATACGTGTTGCTACTGTATTGGATGCATTGCCATCTTTGCTTTGCTTTGCCATACATGTGTTGGATACATGTTGTACAAATATCCAATGGACAATAAAAGTTGTATGTTTGTTAGGGGTGTGCAAAAAATTCCGTTTCCGAATTTCCGGTCCGGTGTTCCGACTTTCTGTTCCAAAGATCTAGATANATGTTCCAAAAATCGGGATATCCGATCCGGCTTTTTAAAATTCTGGAAAAATCGCACCGGATATGGAATTAATTCATAAAAATTCGGATTCCGGATTTTTAAGGAAAACAAAATCCTGGCTTCCAGTTTTCTGGATTATTTCCGAATTTTTCCGGATTTTCAATTTTCCGAGCCAGTTTTTTACGGTTGAAAATGTAAGTTTTAGAGAAAATTTTCGTGTATAATTTCGAACCGGATATCCGGATTTCCGATCCGATTTTTCCGGATATCTGAATTTCTGGAATTCCAAAACAGAAACAGAACCAAGTTTTTTGGTTCCGAAAATCTGGATATCTTAATTTCCGGACCGGAAAAATTCCGATATCAGGTTTTGCACACCCCAAATGTTTGTGATACATATTCTTCTCTAAACCATATTAATGTCCATAGGTTCTTTAATTACTTAATATATACTTAATGATTCTTCTAACTTTTCTTCTACTTCTACTAATGACATATCTGCTAGTGTCTTTTTTTTTCATAGGGTAGTAATTACGCCATATGGATTTTTTTAAAAGGGTCGTAATTACGCCATATCAGCTAATGTATTTATTTTAAGGGATTTTTGGTGATTGCCAATTGTCCTTAAATCTTCTTGACATGTATGTAAGCAAAAATATAAATAACCTACCTAGGTTGCCTAGCTATGATGTTGAGTGTGTGGAGTAAAATTGTATGAGCAATGTCAAATCAATGTTATACCATAATTGCACCATTGTTCACGGGTTCCCATGCATTAAATAAATCAATTACCCTAGTTACTATGGGGGCTGACACACCATATTTCTTGGTTAACCCAAAGATTTTGTATTTGATGCACTACACGCCATCTTAGAAGTTGCTACTGTTTCCTTTGCTTTGACATACGTGTTGCTACTGTATTGGATGCATTGCCATCTTTCCTTTGCTTTGCCATACATGTATTGGATACATGTTGTACAAATAGCCAATGGACAATAAAAGTTGTATGTTTGTTAGGGGTGTGCAAAAAATTTCGTTTCCGAATTTCCGGTCCGGTGTTCCGACTTTCTGTTCCGAAAATCCGGATATCCGATCCGTTTCTTTAAAACTCATAAAAACCGGACCGGATATCCGGGATTTTAAACCGGAAACCGGCTCGAATACGGTATGAATTCTTAGAAATTCAGATTCCGGATTTTTAAGGAAAACAAAATCCTAGCTTCCAGTTTTCCGTATTCCCGTATTTCCGATTTTCAGATCTAGTTTTTTAAGGGTAAAAATGTAAGTCTTCGAGTAAATTTTTGTGTATAATTCAGAACCGGATATCCGTATTTCTGATCTGACTTTTCCGGATATCCGGATTTCCGAATTTCCGGTTTTTCCGGAACAGAAACGGAACCAATTTTTTTGGTTTCGAAAATATGGATGTCTGAATTTCCGGATCGAAAAAATTCCGATATCAGGTTTTGCACACCCTTAATGTTTGTGATACATATTCTTCTCTAAACTATATTAATGTCCATAGGTTATTTAATTATTTAATAAATACTTACTGATTTTTCTAACTTTTCTTCTACTTCTACTAATAACAAATCTGCAACTGTTTTTTTTTAATAGGGTCATAATTACGCCATATGGATTTTTTTTAAAAGGGTCGTAATTACGCCATATCTGCTAAGATATTTAATTTATGGGATTTTTGGTGATTGCCAATTACCCTTAAATCTTGGTGACATGTATGTATGCAAAAATATAAATCACCTACCTAAGTTGCCTAGCTGTGATGTTGAAAAAATTGAGTAAAATTGTATAAGCAATGTCAAATCAATGTCATACCATAAATGCACCATCGTTCACGGGTTCCCATGCATTGAATAAATCAATTACCCTAGTTACTATGGGGGCTGACACACCATATTTCTTGGTTAACCCAAAGATTTTGTATTTGATGCACTACACGCCATCTTAGAAGTTGCTACTGTTTCCTTTGCTTTGACATACGTGTTGCTACTGTATTGGATGCATTGCCATCGTTCCTTTGCTTTGCCATACATGTGTTGGATACATGTTGTACAAATACCCAATGGACAATAAAAGTTGTATGTTTGTTAGGGGTGTGCAAAAAATTACGTTTCCAAATTTCCAGTCCGGTGTTCCGACTTTCTGTTCCAAAAATCGGGATATCCGATCCGGCTTTTTAAAATTCTGGAAAAATCGGACCGGATATGGAATGAATTCTTAGAAATTCGAATTCCGGATTTTTAAGGAAAACAAAATCCTGGCTTCCAGTTTTCCGGATTTTTCCGAATTTTTCCGGATTTTCAATTTTCCGAGCCAGTTTTTTACGGTTGAAAATGTAAGTTTTAGAGAAAATTTTGGTGTATAATTCGAAACCGGATATCCGGATTTCCGATCCGATTTTTCCGGATATCTGAATTTCCAGTTTTTCCAGAACAGAAACGGAACCAATTTTTTTGGTTCCGAAAATCTGGATATCTGAATTTCCGGATCGGAAAAATTC
This sequence comes from Suaeda aralocaspica, assembly GCA_016808085.1. Lineage (NCBI taxonomy): Eukaryota > Viridiplantae > Streptophyta > Magnoliopsida > Caryophyllales > Amaranthaceae > Suaeda > Suaeda aralocaspica. The sequence goes on along the minus strand of PYUH01000574.1, from coordinate 613,324 downwards.
CGATATCAGGTTTTGCGCACCCCTAATGTTTGTGATACATATTATTCTCTAAACCATATTAATACCCATAGGTTATTTAATTACTTAATATATACTTAATGATTCTTCTAACTTTTCTTCTACTTCTACTAATAACATATCTGTGTCTTTTTTTCATAGGGTCGTAATTACGCCATATGGATTTTTTTAAAAGGGTCGTAATTACGCCATATCAGCTAATGTATTAATTTTATGGGATTTTTGGTGATTGCCAATTGTCCTTAAATCTTGGTGACATGTATGTATGCAAAAATATAAATAACCTACCTAGGTTGCCTAGCTATGATGTTGAGTGTGTGGAGTAAAATTGTATAAGCAATATCAAATCAATGTTATACCATAATTGCACCATTGTTCACGGGTTCCCATGCATCGAATAAATCAATTACCCAAGTTACTATGGGGGCTGACACACTATATTTCTTGGTTAACCCAAAGATTTTGTATTTGATGCACTACACGCCATCTTAGAAGTTGCTACTGTTTCCTTTGCTTTGACATACGTGTTGCTACTGTATTGGATGCATTGCCATCTTTGCTTTGCTTTGCCATACATGTGTTGGATACATGTTGTACAAATATCCAATGGACAATAAAAGTTGTATGTTTGTTAGGGGTGTGCAAAAAATTCCGTTTCCGAATTTCCGGTCCGGTGTTCCGACTTTCTGTTCCAAAGATCTAGNAATTTTCTGTTTCGAAAATCCGGATATCCGATCCGTTTCTTTAAAATTCATAAAAACCGGACCGGATATCCGGGTTTTTAAACCGGAAACCGGATCGAATACGGAATGAATTCTTAGAAATTCAGATTCCGGATTTTTAAGGAAAACAAAATCCTAGCTTCCAGTTTTCTGTATTCCCGTATTTCCGATTTTCCGATCTAGTTTTTTAAGGGTAAAAATGTAAGTCTTCGAGTAAATTTTTGTGTATAATTCAGAACCGGATATCCGGATTTCTGATCTGACTTTTCCGGATATCCGGATTTCCGAATTTCCGGTTTTTCCGGAATAGAAACGGAACCAATATTTTTTGTTTCGAAAATCTGGATATCCGAATTTCCGAATTGGAAAAATTCCGATATCCGGTTTTGCACACCCCTAATGTTTGTGATACATATTCTTCTTTAAACCAAATTAATGTCCATAGGTTATTTAATTATTTAATAAATACTTACTGATTCATCTAACTTTTCTTCTATTTCTACTAATAACAAATCTGCTACTGTTTTTTTTTTTAATAGGGTCGTAAAATTACACCATATTTATTTTTGTAAAAGGGTCGTAATTACGCCATATGGATTTTATTAAAAGGGTCGTAATTACGCCATATCAGCTAATGTATTTATTTTAAGGGATTTTTGGTGATTGCCAATTGTCCTTAAATCTTGGTGACATGTATGTATGCAAAAATATAAATAACCTACCTAGGTTGCCTAGCTATGATGTTGAGTGTGTGGAGTAAAATTGTATAAGCAATATCAAATCAATGTTATACCATAATTGCACCATTGTTCACGGGTTCCCATGCATTGAATAAATCAATTACCCTAGTTACTATGGGGGCTGACACACCATATTTCTTGGTTAACCCAAAGATTTTGTATTTGATGCACTACACGCCATCTTAGAAGTTGCTACTGTTTCCTTTGCTTTGACATACCTGTTGCTAATGTATTGGATGCATTGACATCATTGCTTTGCTTTGCCATACATGTGTTGGATACATGTTGTACAAATATCCAATGGACAAACAAAGTTGTATGTTTGTTAGGGGTGTGCAAAAAATTCCGTTTCCGAATTTCCGGTCCAGTCTTCCGACTTTCTGTTCCAAAAAACTGGATATCCGATCCGGCTTTTTAAAATTCTGGAAAAACCGGACTGGATATCCGGGTTTTTTAAACCGGAAACCGGATCGGATACGGAATGAATTCTTAGAAATTCAGATTCCGGATTTTTAAGGAAAACAAAATCCTAGCTTCCAGTTTTCCGATTTTCCGATCTAGTTTTGTATGGGTAAAAATGTAAGTGTTCGAGTAAATTTTTGTGTATAATTCAGAACCGGATATCCGGATTTCTGATCTGACTTTTCCGGATTTCCGAATTTCCGATTTTTCCAGAACAGAAACGGAACCAAGTTTTTTGGTTCCGAAAATCTGGATATCTAAATTTCCGGATCGGAAAAATTCCGATATCAGGTTTTGCACACCCCTAATGTTTGTGATACATATTCTTCTCTAAACCATGTTAATGTCCATAGGTTATTTAATTACTTAATATATACTTAATGATTCTTCTAACTTTTCTTCTACTTCTACTAATAACATATCTGCTAGTGTCTTTTTTTTCATAGGGTCGTAATTACGCCATATGGATTTTTGTAAAAGGGTTGTAATTACGCCATATGGATTTTTTTAAAAGGGTCGTAATTACGCCATATCAGCTAATGTATTTATTGTAAGGGATTTTTGGTGATTGCCAATTGTCCTTAAATCTTCTTGACATGTATGTAAGCAAAAATATAAATAACCTACCTAGGTTGCCTAGCTATGATGTTGAGTGTGTGGAGTAAAATTGTATAAGCAATATCAAATCAATGTTATACCTTAATTGCACCATTGTTCACGGGTTCCCAACCATTGAATAAATCAATTACCCTAGTTACTATGGGGGCTGACACACCATATTTCTTGGTTAACCCAAAGATTTTGTATTTGATGCACTACACGCCATCTTAGAAGTTGCTACTGTTTCCTTTGCTTTGACATACGTGTTGCTACTGTATTGGATGCATTGCCATCTTTGCTTTGCTTTGCCATACATGTGTTGGATACATGTTGTACAAATATCCAATGGACAATAAAAGTTGTATGTTTGTTAGGGGTGTGCAAAAAATTCCGTTTCCGAATTTCCGGTCCGGTCTTCCGACTTTCTGTTCCAAAAATCTGGATATCCGATCCGGCTTTTTAAAATTCTGGAAAAACCGGACCGGATATCCGGGTTTTTAAACCGGAAACCGGATCGGATACGGAATGAATTCTTAGAAATTCGGATTCCGGATTTTTAAGGAGAACAAAATCCTGGCTTCCAGTTTTTCGGATTTTTCCGGATTTTCAATATTCCGAGCCATTTTTTTACGGTTGAAAATGTAAGTTTTAGAGAAAATTTTCGTGTATAATTAGGAACCAGATATCCGATCCGATTTTTCCAGATATCTGAATTTCTGAAATTGTGGAACAGAAACGGAACCAAGTTTTTTGGTTCCGAAAATCTGGATATCTGAATTTCCGGATCGGAAAAATTCCGATATCAGGTTTTGCACACCCCTAATGTTTGTGATACATATTCTTCTCTAAACCATATTAATGTCCATAGGTTATTTATTTATTTAATATATAATTAATGATTCTTCTAACTTTTCTACTACTTCTACTAATAACATATCTGCTAGTGTCTTTTTTTTTCATAGGGTCGTAATTACGCCATATGGATTTTTGTAAAAGGGTTGTAATTACGCCATATGGATTTTTTAAAAAGGGTCGTAATTACGCCATATCAGCAAATGTATTTATTGTATGGGATTTTTGGTGATTGCCAATTGTCCTTAAATCTTCTTGACATGTATGTAAGCAAAAATATAAATAACCTACCTAGGTTGCATAGCTATGATGTTGAGTATGTGGAGTAAAATTGTATAAGCAATGCCAAATCAATGTTATACCATAATTGCACCATTGTTCACGGGTTCCCATGCATTGAATAAATCAATTACCCTAGTTACTATGGGGGCTGACACACCATATTTCTTGGTTAACCCAAAGATTTTGTATTTGATGCACTACACGCCATCTTAGAAGTTGCTACTGTTTCCTTTGCTTTGACATACGTGTTGCTACTGTATTGGATGCATTGCCATCTTTGCTTTGCTTTGCCATACATGTGTTGGATACATGTTGTACAAATATCCAAAGGACAATCAAAGTTGTATGTTTGTTAGGGGTGTGCAAAAAATTCCGTTTCCCAATTCCCGATCCGGTTTTTCGACTTTCTGTTCCGAAAATCCGGATATCCGATCCGTTTCTTTAAAATCCATAAAAACCGGACCAAATATCTGGGTTTTTAAACCGGATCGGATACGGAATCAATTCTTAGAAATTCAGATTCCGGATTTTTAAGGACAACAAAATCCTAGCTTCTAGATTTCCGTATTCCCGTATTTCCGATCTAGTTTTTTAAGGGTAAAAATGTAACTCTTCGAGTAAATTTTTGTGTATAATTCAGAACCGGATATCTAGATTTCTGATCCGACTTTTCCGGATATCCGGATTTCCGAATTTCCGGTTTTTCCGGAACAGAAACGGAACCAATTTTTTTGGTTTCGAAAATTTGGATATCCGAATTTCTGGATCGGAAAAATTCCGATATCCGGTTTTGCACACTCCTAATGTTTGTGATACATATTCTTCTCTAAACCATATTAATGTCCATAGGTTATTTAATTACTTAATAAATACTTACCGATTCTTCTAACTTTTCTTCTACTTCTACTAATAACAAATCTGCTACTGTTTTTTTTTAATAGGGTCGTAATTACTCCATATGTATTTTTGTAAAAGGGTCTTAATTACGCCATATGGATTTTTTTAAAAGGGTCGTAATTACGCCATATCTGCTAATGTATTTAATTTATGGGATTTTTGGTGATTGCCAATTACCCTTAAATCTTGGTGACGTGTATGTATGCAAAAATATAAATCACCTACCTAGGTTGCCTAGCTGTGATGTTGAGTAAATGGAGTAAAATTGTATAAGCAATGTCAAATCAATGTCATACCATAATTGCACCATTGTTCACGGGTTCCCATGCATTGAATAAATCAATTACCCTAGTTACTATGGGGGCTGACACACCATATTTCTTGGTCNCTCCATATTTCTTGGTTAACCCAAAGATTTTGTATTTGATGCACAACACGCCATCTTAGATGTTGCTACTGTTTCCTTTGCTTTGACATACGTGTTTCTACTGTATTGGATGCATTGCCATCTTTGCTTTGCTTTGCCATACATGTGTTGGATACATGTTGTACAAATATCCAATGGACAATAAAAGTTGTATGTTTGTTAGGGGTGTGCAAAAAATTCCGTTTCCGAATTTCCGGTCCGGTCTTCCGACTTTCTGTTCCAAAAATTTGGATATCCGATCCGGCTTTTTAAAATTCTGGAAAAACCGGACCGGATATCCTGGTTTTTAAGCCGGAAACGGGATCGGATACGGAATGAATTCTTAGAAATTCGGATTCCAGATTTTTAGGGAAAAAAAAATCCTGCTTCCAGTTTTCCGGATTTTTCCGAATTTGTTCGGATTTTCAATTTTCCGAGCCAGTTTTTTACGGTTGAAAATGTAAGTTTTAGAGAAAATTTTCGTGTATAATTTCGAACCGGATATCCGNATAATTCGCAACCGGATATCCGGATTTCTGATACGATTTTTGCGGATATCTGAATTTCTAGAATTCCGGAACAGAAAGGGAACCAAGTCTTTTGGTTCCGAAAATTTGGATATTTGAATTTCCGCATCGGAAAAATTCCGATATCAGGTTTTGCACACCCCTAATGTTTGTGATACATATTCTTCTCTAAACCATATTAATGTCCATAGGTTATTTAATTACTTAATATATACTCAATGATTCTTCTAACTTTTCTTCTACTTCTACTAATAATATATTTCATAGGGTCGTAATTACGCCATATCAGCTAATGTATTTATTTTAAGGGATTTTTGGTGATTGCCAATTGTCCTTAAATCTTCTTGATATGTATGTAAGCAAAAATATAAATAACCTACCTAGGTTGCCTAGCTATGATGTTGAGTGTGTGGAGTAAAATTGTATAAGCAATATCAAATCAATGTTATACCATAATTGCACCATTTTTCACGGGTTCCCATGCATTGAATAAATCAATTACCGTAGTTACTATGGGGGCTGACACACTATATTTCTTGGTTAACCCAAAGATTTTGTATTTGATGCACTACACGCCATCTTAGAAGTTGCTACTGTTTCCTTTGCTTTGACATACGTGTTGCTACTGTATTGGATGCATTGCCATCTTTGCTTTGCTTTGCCATACATGCGTTGGATACATGTTGTACAAATATCCAATGGACAATCAAAGTTGTATGTTTGTTAGGGTTGTGAAAAAAATTCCGTTTCCCAATTCCCAATCCGGTTTTTCGACTTTCTGTTCCGAAAATCCGGATATCCGATCCTTTTTCTAAATTCATAATAACCGGACCGTATATCCGGGTTTTTAAACCGAAAACCGAATCGGATACGGAATGAATTCTTAGAAATTCGGATTCCGGATTTTTAAGGAAAACAAAATCCTAGCTTCCATTTTTCTGTATTTCCGATCTAGTTTTATAAGGGTAAAAATGTAAGTCTTAGAGTAAATTTTTGTGTATAATTCAGAACCGGATATCCGGATTTCTGATCCGACTTTTCCGGATATCCGGATTTCCGAATTTCCGGTTTTTCCGAAACAGAAACGGAACCAATTTTTTTGGTTTCGAAAATTTGGATATCCGAATTTCCGGATCGGAAAAATTCCGATATCCGGTTTTGCACACCCCTAATGTTTGTGATACATATTCTTCTCTAAACCATATTAATGTCCATAGGTTATTTAATTACTTAATAAATACTTACTGATTCTTCTAACTTTTCTTCTACTTCTACTAATAACAAATCTGCTACTGTTTTTCTTTAATAGAGTCGTAATTACACCATATGTATTTTTGTAAAAGGGTCTTAATTATGCCATATGGATTTTTTTAAAAGGGTCGTAATTACGCCATATCTGCTAATGTATTTAATTTATGGGATTTTTGGTGATTGCCAATTACCCTTAAATCTTGGTGAAATGTATGTATGCAAAAATTTAAATCACCTACCTAGGTTGCCTAGCTGTGATGTTGAGTAAATGGAGTAAAATTGTATAAGCAATGTCAAATCAATGTCATACCATAATTGCACCATTATTCACGGGTTCCCATGCATTGAATAAATCAATTACCCTAGTTACTATGGGGGCTGACACACCATATTTCTTGGTCAACCCAAAGATTTTGTATTTGATGCACTACACGCCATCTTAGAAGTTGCTACTGTTTCCTTTGCTTTGACATACGTGTTGTTACTGTATTGGATGCATTGCCATCTTTGCTTTGCTTTGCCATACATGTGTTGGATACATGTTGTACAAATATCCAATGGACAATAAAAGTTGTATGTTTGTTAGGGGTGTGCAAAAAATTCCGTTTCCGAATTTCCGGTCCGGTGTTCCGACTTTATGTTCCAATAATCTGGATATCCGATCCAGCTTTTTAAAATTCGGGAAAAACCAGACCGGATATCCGGGTTTTTAAACCGGAAACCGGATCGGACACGGAATGAATTCTTAGAAATTCGGATTCCAGATTTTTAAGGAAAACAAAATCCTGGCTTCCAGTTTTCCGAATTTTTTCAAATTTTTCCGGATTTCCGATTTTCCGATCCAGTTTTTTAAGGGTAGAAGTGTAAGTTTTATAGAAAATTATAGTGTATAATTTGTAACAGGATATCCGGATTTCCGATCCGATTTTTCAGGATATCCGGATTTCCGTTCCGATTTTTCCGGATATCCGGATTTCCGGTATTCCGGTTTTTCCTGAACGAAAATGGAACCAATTTTTTTGGTTCCGATATCCGGTTTTGCACACCCCTAATGTTTGTGATACATATTTTTCTCTGCACCATATTAATGTCCATAGGTTATTTAATTATAACTAATTTGCAAATTAAATTAATTATGTTAAGGTTTAATTAACATGTGCCGTATGTTAAAGTTAATAAATCATGTTACCTTTTTATTTGTCTTTAATATCATTTTTAATTCAAATACGTTTATACCAGTAGTTTTAAATAATATGTTCCTTTACCATAACAGTACATGTTTCATTGTTAACTTTTGTTACTGATACTTACGATGACTTTAAGTGATACACTACCAATAATCTACGTTATCATCAGCGAAGAATGGTTTGTTTAAGAACATATAGTAAAATCAATTTAATTAAACTACTTACGATATTAAACCGATATCATTACACTAGACAATCGCAACTTCGTAGTAAAATAAAAGTCCTTAATCGATATTATGTGTTAAAAACACTTAGACTAAAGTGCACCTGTGACAACCATTTAATTACTATTCATGCTTTTGTTGAGTGAAGAAACGATTAAGAAAACGATTACGGAAAAAACGCAAAAGTTAAGCACTCTAAGATTTTTCAAATATTGTTCTATGTTTTTGATTTCCCTCAACAAATTTGTTCAAGCACCTCAATAGACGTTATTTATTTGTAAACATATCACAAAGAGCATGTTGAAGTTGTAGTCATTAAGGAATATTCATTACTGTTGTCTTTTATATCTAAAAAACGGTAGGATTTGTTCAACCATTAAATAATATTAAACCTACTGTGGGGCCCGGGTGTTTCCTCGGGTTATGATGGTTTATTCGTTTCGGCGTAAAAGACTGTAAGGATTCAAGACTAAAACCAACGTGCACGTATCTTACTAGTGGATTCAAGAGAAAACAAGTCCTAATATATGAGCAAATATGTTAGTTGCAGAGTAACAGCGACGTCGTCTTAATATAGAACGGATTCAAGACTTCAAATATAGAACGGTTTCAAGACTTAAAATATTGTACGGATTCAAGACTAAAACCAACGTGCACGTATCTTACTAGAGGATTCAAGAGAAAACGAGTCCTAATAGGGTCTCAAATATGTTAGTTGCAGAGTAACAGCGACGTCGTCTTAATATAGAACGGATTCAAGACTTCTAATATAGAACGGATTCAAGACTAAAACCAACGTCCACGTATCTTAATTTGAAAGTAATATCGGTTTATATTGAAAGTAGAAAACCATGTCAATTTAGCCTTGGTCAGAGGTCGTTCAAAACTGACCTTGATTTGCATCGAGCAATATCGGTATATATTGAAATTAGAAAACCTACTTTCGTAAGCCAAATTATATTTTCAATGCATACAGCAAATAAACTACCAATTTAAAAATATTTTCAACGGATGTCGCTTAAATAATCACCTTATGAGGTGCGATATACTTAAAATATGATTACATGGTGAAGGAACCGCTAAAACTACGAGTGAAGCAATCACAATTTCGTAGAAGAGTATACTTGGGTGGTTTAGCTACAAAGCACCTACAACTTAATAACTCAATTACGAAAACAACACTCTTCATACATCTGAACCTACGAGAAATTTTATTTTTATACTATATGAAATAACTTAATAACTCAATTACAAAAAACACACTTTAGATCAAGACTGTTGAGAATTTTAGTGTTAATCAAATTTTTTGTCTGTTGGCCTTAAAACATAACAACTTCTCAGCTAAGGTCCGTTAAGGAATTAAGCCTTACTAATATTCGGTCTTAAATTCGGTGTACGGTCCCTCGAGGGGTCCATACCAAATCCAAACCCTTAAACAAATGAATTAAACCCTAAAACTTGTTCGATAATTAGTAAAAGCAATGTTTAAACACATGAAACTAACAACAATCAAAATTTACCGTTTGAACGAATTATCAAGGTTTCATAATAGCTTATAGCACAATTTGATAAATTAAATTAAATATAATGTCAAAACTACAACCGTGTACTTCGTGATAAACTTACATGACAAATCTACAAAAATGCATACTTCATGAATTCATATAACGTATGAATACATTTGAAACCGATCCGTAGCAACAATTTAATATTTTCCTCGTTTACCCAATAGCTTTAGGGTAACGTATGTAGTTGAGTCGAGTTTTTAATGTAAACCAAATTTTAAATAAGGGTCTGGGCCAGATTATGTAATATAGAATACTTAGTGTTTATTTTGCAACTGTGCCTTGAACTTATCAATGGCTTATATTTATTGAACTTATCAATAATGATATTGTTATTTTAGCATGTTTCGTGAATATATGATGAAACTGTACCTACTTTATGCGTGATTGATAATGAACATTGCAACTGGTTAAACCCAAAGTACGCATAATTAACCTAACTTTTTACGCAACAACTCATGTGATACATATTTAGGGAATTAACAGTAATGAGATGAATGTTTATATTGGATATGAGTCCTAAACATATTAACAGACTCCATAGATAATTATCCATAACTGATCACATATATCCTAATATAAGAAATAATTATACACAACATATCACATAAAATCTAAAGTAACATAATATCTTTACATATATTCAATAAACTGTTGACCCGTTGTTGCAATTGTGTCACAGTCAGTATTAATTTGACCCGACACAAGTCGAATGTCAATTTTTTTTTCTCCAACACCGGCTGATAAACATTGGCAAGTGGATCTTTAAAATTCTTCAATTCCCGACAGTATGTGGAAATGCAATTGTTAAATTTGGAAAGGTGTAACTGATTAAATTGATTTTCAGGATAAACAGCTCAACAACTAATAATTATAATCTTCAAAAATGTCTTCAAGTTTATTCCAAAGTTGTTGTGTCGTATGCCGTTAACATAAGATTGTTGGGAGTAAATCAAGAAAAATAGTTCCGTAAATCCAATGATTGACAACGCAATCGACCCTCTTCCACATGGCTTCCAAAAGATTATTAGGCTTAGGTGGTTGCAGGGTCAATGTGATCAAGAACATCAATATCATACATGAATGGATTAATACAAATATTGTTAATAATCTCATTTAATATTATAATACAAAATGCTTGTTATAATATTTTTTTTGGTTAGCCAACAATTTTGTGAACAATTGTACATAATTTGACACGACATGACACGACACGAAAATGAAACGACAGGACACGATTTATAGGTCTAGTAGTATTATAAGACTAAATTTTTCTAAATCATAACATAATACAGTGTTTACTTAGCATGAATACATGTAATGGGTTGAATTCCCATAATAGTTTTTATTATACCAAGATATGTAAAATTTGTTGTCTACACTCGTCATTATTATTTTAGGAGGCGTATCCAATGGTGTTATTGGGTTATTGATACATGTAAGATTTATGGTGTAATGTGGAAGTATCTATTGATAAAATAGGGTTTCACTGTACATTGTTGCAGGAGTTGTCTGCAAAAAAGAAATGATGAGTTACGACAAATTTTAGAAAAAAAAAACCACATTGTTTCATTGAAAACCGCGACAGATACCTATACTATATGAATATTATATTCATACATTAACCACAAATAGCATAATGATCTACACCTGGACTCGTGAGATATCACACGTGGACATACCTACCAATCTGATTATGGTGATGTCAGTTACAAATTTACGTAACCCAAATGCTTGGTTATTTTTGGCACGCACCCTTAGTATGTTATTATTGTGTGACTTTAGTATAAATATACGACCCTTGTAAATTAGAACTAACAACATATCCTTAAAATTCAAGTTTTCACAAGATCAAAAGTTAAACTTGAAAACAACCTTCAAAACCTACTTATAATTACTGTTAAGTTTAGATAAGTATCTACAAATGGATAGCCCAAATACTACAAATTCAAAAAATAATGAGGAATTTCCAATAATTGAAGGAAACCCTACACATAACTCGTTAGGAAACTCAAATGATATGGTTGAGGGTGTGATAATAGAGGCTACACCATCTCCTCCAACCATTGACCAAAAAGATAAAGCAAAAATTGTTTTGGAATGTAAACCATCACCTGTTTACATTTCAGATGGACACACGTCATTCAATATTGCATCATCTCCGAGTCCAAAAATGTCATCCGGATCAACTTGAAAATTTAAAAACATTTATGCAACTGTGAAGGCAAATTTTGGTGCCCCTCACACGTCTACAAAAGGGAAGGTAACAATAAATCGTCCAAACATTATTCTACCACCTAGGCAACTAACTTGTTACTTTGAGGCTTTAGGACATAACACTCCTGAATTAGATTTTAATGATGTTAAATGAAAAGGCCATTGATGATTTTGAAACCTTAAATAATCAGGAGATTTGGAATTTAGTAATGAACCCGAGTCAACCATTAGGAAAACTTCGCGAATTACATATGTTAACTAGTAGGGGTGATTTAATTCCCGGTTATTTATCTAATATTTCAGATATGTATGGTTTTCATGATGCATTTATTGTTCTGTTAGAGTGGGAGATGTAAAGAATGTTAAAAAATAGATCATATAAATTGTTTCCAGATGATTTAGTGAGTATTATGGATCCAACACCCTTAATCATAAAGTACCAACGTATGGCATGGAATATTCAACCACTCGTGTTTGTACGGGTAGTTATACAGATGCGTTACATGTTGTTCAAATTCCTGAGAATGATTCTGTTCTTGGCCTCAAAGTTTATAAAAAGACTTTAGTTTTACCGAACAATGTTGACGAAAAGGAGGAGCCCTAATTCTTATCATGAAATTGTGTTAAGTCTAATAGATGTCCAATGTTGCAAATATATAATACCTCTCATGCCATCATCAACTGTAGTTTGTTGGAATGCAAGGGGTGTTTCCAGACCATCATTTATAGAAAACTTTTAAAAAAATTGTTCTAAACAAAAATCCATTGGTTGTAATAGTTTTGGAGGCGCGGGTATCCATCTTTAATGTTGTGTCAATAGTTCAAAAAGTTTCATTTGAATATCGTTGTGTTGTGTATGGCGATGATCAAGTATCAGGAGGTGTCGCTACTTTTTGGAAGTTCAAGTCTTGTGATTGTAGGCAGACAAAAAACAAAACACCTTGTGTCCTAAGTTTGGAGTTTAAGGTAATTAATCATGCCATATATGTCCACCTAATACATATTTATATTAATATTTCTAAGAAAATATAATAACTAATATGATTTTTATTTGTTTGTAATTAGGGAATCTTTCACCCTAGAACAAGGAAACGACTATTTGAAAGTGACAACAGTGACAATTTGGAATCAGATGAATAGGCGGAATATAAAAATCACAAAAGTTAACAATTATGCTTTAGTTGTTGCGTTATTATTTCTTAATGAAGGATGTTGTATGTTGTATTAGCTTTCAATTTAATGGACTAATGGTATGGTATGTTTTATTTTAGGTTTGTTCAAGTTGGCAGCTGTGTAATATTATATATATATATATATATATATATATATATATGTGTGTGTGTGTGCGCGCTTTTATATTTCTTCTTAATTTGCTAAAACTTTACATATGTATTTCTTCTTAAAAGGTCAAATGTGTGATTTAATTGTTTTATTAAATTTTGTCACGGTAATTGCAGCAATTATGATAGGTTTGACCTTAACGTTTGAATGAAATACTATACCATTTTTTTCAAAAATAATATTGAATGTACAATGAACTTTGACCAAACTGACATTCCCCTTACTACTGTTATTCTCCCCCTTCTATATATATACATGTAGTCTTCACTTCTTATCATATAAAATATCGCAATTCACTTGAAACCAAAAAAAATCAGTTTGAAAATTAATGTGAAAACTTTCGCACAAATCATGAGCAGTCACTTTCCTTTATTCACAATTACACATGGCGAAGAAGACAACACCAATGAATTGGTAAGTTTTTGTAATTAATTAATTCTTCCATTTTGCATTATCAAGCGTTTGATGAAAACATATACATTACTTATATATATTTTTAATAAGATTTTGATTTGTTAATTAAGTACATAATAAATATTTATATTTTATTTTATTTTTTGGTCGACAATAAATATATTTACTTGCGTTAATATGGTTGAATATTATATAATGAATGATAATATTATGTTTTATCAATTTATTATATTTTAATATATTTTTGTATAAAGGTACTACCAATACATCATAGATGGCCGAATAAATTAAAAGGAAATTTTCTAAAAATAAGACGTCAATTAACAAACAGAGAATGTACTATTGCTTTCCATCTACAAGAGGATGATGACCAATGGGTTGTTATTGTGAAAGAGGGTTATGAGCAATTCATAGCAAATAATCAAATTGAGTATGGAAATCCAATCAAGTTCTAGTACATTGGGAACAACTGTTTGGAAATAAAGGTATGGAATATTAATGGAGCATACAGGTTTTTAAATGAGATTCCAAATTACCCATTTATAGGTATTCCGAATGAATCACCGGCACCGGAGGCCTTTATTCAAGATCATGTACTTGCTGCCAATTTTTTTTAGAAAACTCTCAATTGTCATGCTTTAAGGTCCAACTTACTGAAATTACCTTTCTCAAGGGGTGCTGGTATGTAATTTTTATTGCTAAAAAGATTTCATTTTAATTATTAATTTATTTAATTATTGTTTTCTTACTTAGGTTAATTTTGCAAATTTTGAATAATAAAACCAACAAATTGCGAATGACTGTTTATGTTATCTTTTCCACAGCATGTTCCTCAAGATTGGGGAGAAGCAAACCTAGGGGGCCATTACAATGAAGATATTAAAGTGGCGGTTATATACATGCGTAAGTATTGGGATATGAAGATGGTGTTGTACTGGGGAAAAAAATCATTTTTTTACAATCAAAATATGGAGGAACTTCAAGGAGATATTTGAGACATATGAAATTACGAGGGATAATGTTTGTTGCTTTGAGATGAAATCTGGATTTCCCAATGTAACCCTGAAATTAAGTATTTTATAGTTATTTAAGTTGAAACGTTGATATTATTGCAGTTTAAGCATGGGGTACTTTGTTTAAGTTTAAGTTTAAATATTATGTTTAAGTTTATTTTTAGACTATTTAGCTTTAATTATTGTTTTAATAAAAATTTAATGTATAATATGTAGTAAGTTATTAAGTAATAATGTTTAGTAGTTGATCCATTATTATTATTTGCAAAAAAATTGAGGAAATACACCTGGCCCATAGGTGCTGTAATTCAACAAAATTTAGCACTTGGCCCACTACAATAAACTTGAATAAAAAATCACCTCTCCCTCCCTCCAATTCTCCTATAAATAGGTATCACTTCTATCTAACAACATGAACAACCCCTAAATTCTCACTTTATATCTTCTCTTCAATATAAACTTTATAAAATGTCCTACAATCATACTATTACAACTGGTGTACCTGAAATAGATACAGTTTTGGGTGGAGGAATTAGAACTAAGCAAATAACAGAAGTTGTAGGTGAAAGTAGTTCTGGTAAGACACAATTTTGCCTCCAACAACTACTTACTTGCCAACAACCACCATGCTATGGTGGAATACATGGCCATAGTATTTATCTACACACAAAGTTTGTGTTTCCTTTAACAAGAATACAGGAAATTAAAACACATATGATCCAAAAGAAGCCAGTTCTTTCACATAGCTTAAGTCTAGACAACATAATTGTCGTTGCCATCAAGGACTTGAAGCATTTGTTAGAAACAATAACTGGGCTAGAAACAATAACTAGGCTAGAAACTTGGCGCTCACTTAAAATGGAATCAAATCATAAGGTAAGATGCATAGTACTGGATTCCATAACTCAACTATTTAGATCTTCTTTTAATTATACAAAAGAAGACATGTACAGGCGCAATCATCAACACAATGTTGTCGGTTATAAGCTGCTTGACCTAGCAATAAAATATGATTTAGTTGTTATTATCACCAACGAAGTCTCTGATTACATCCACTACAACAATTGCAACAAGGTCCAAACACCACCTATTCTTACATCAGGAAGATTAGTGGTACCTGCACTAGGTAAAACATAGACAACAAGAGTAAGCACACGATTGTGCTTACAAATACATTACATTGAGCAGGAACCACACCGCATACTTAACGTTATGTTTTCACCATATCCCCAACAAATTAAAAGTTGTAAGTTCAGATTAGTTCGTGAAGGATTTGTTTCTTCATCATAATACAAACATTGTATCTATTGGCTTTTTTTTGTTGAATAAGATAAATATATATTTGCAATATATTTGCAATTTCATCTATATGTATTAAGATAAATATATAAAGTTAGAGTTTAGATATTACAACCACCATCAACGAACAGTACTTCATATACTAACAAAGGAGACAACTCTTCGGTAATACCATTAACCATTCCCATAACTACGACAAATATATATAATATATGTTATCAACCATGGAATTATCAACTTGGAGACGTGCTTTCACCACTTAAAAGTAAAGCTAACTGTGCACTCTTGCGGATCTGCCTATTTTGCTTCATTAACAAAATCCTGCGCATCATTCTTGTTTCATTGACGCCACCATTGGATAAATTTCCATTTGAATCCTAACAACATAACCAATAATAAACTCGTGACAATATTTCCTTCCTCCCCCCTCAGAAAAAACTTAAATGATTGTTGTCTCCTTGCATAAATTTTTTATTAATATGTTAACATATAAAAGTTTATGAAATAAAATTGATCTATTCAATCAATAAGTACCTCTTCCTCATCACTTTCACTTGGAGCTTCTATATCACGCTCTTTAATCTCACAAGGATGCACTTCACCGTAGGCAACGTCAACACACTAACAAAAAAAGTAATAAATCCATGAGTATATAAATATCAAAGCATTGCCATACCAAGCCCATACACTAATACTTTTCTATAGATAATGTACAATTAGTAAAACAAATATTGAAATCTTACCCCTAACATACCAAAGTCTCCCGATGATGGATTTCTATCATCACTACATGCAGCCCATATGTTTGTCATGTCCATACTTTAATACGGGGCATAATTCCCCAACTAATAGGAGTCCTTCTTAAACTGTCAAGGCAATATATCTAAACATATGTGTTGTTAGAAAATGCACTAAAACTATACAATATAACAGCTAAACAATTGATTCATTTACACATAAAATATTGATGAATAAAACCAACATCTTTGGTTATATACCGCTAGGAAGAATGTACAACCCCCACAACCACCTGCATATCCCTCTAAATAAAATCTTTTTCCAAAATCCTCCACATAATACATTAGCTTCTGTAACACTAATGCACACCAATCAAACTCCCTAGCATATTGTGCACAACAAACAACTGCCACTAGGTCATCAGCAAGTCGAGGTCCTTGCGTAGGGCATAAAACCAAGTCTATTGCCAGCAACATAAATAAAATTTTAAATTGTTTCTCTTCTTCATTAGCCCATTGACCTTCAGCAATAGACATAATTTCAGAAGTAACGTAAATCCCAGCTCTACTACCTCCTTCGGTTGTTTTGCCATACTTCCTGTACAACCAACTGATTTGTTTGTCCATTTCATTCCCAGAAGATTCTAAAGGAACTTCTTCGCCACCCTTTGGGATACCTAGAACCCATCTAACTTGATTTGATGATAATTTATACGTTATCCCATCAAGTGTTAGTAATACACCATTAATAGGATCAACACGAGTCATCAACCAATAGCATAAACTACGTGGCAATTGTTTGAAACTTAAGTTCAATAACCCTCCAAAACCCATTTCTTTGACCCACTTATTTCTTTTTGAATCAAAATTACTACAAATTCTCCCAAACGCCTCGATTCTATAATTAACATTAGGCTTCTGCAAAACTATACCACATAAAACCATCACCTTATTTAATCAATAAGCACCATAAATAATAATTTCATAATATTTAACTTATTTTTTAATTTATATAATAAAACATTTTTTTCTCACTTACACGCAGTAGTTTTGCAGCTAATGTGCTGAGTACAACACCATCGCTTTTCACTTTCCCACCAACAGAAACACAATTATCCTGCTTAATTACATCTTATGAAACTAGTTGCCACTTTGACAAAGTTACTATAATTTAAATTTCACTATAACTGAATAACAACATGAATTAACCTCATAGAGCCTTTCATTAACCCTAAATGATTTCCCTTCCCTACCACCGCAACCCTAAAAAGATAATAACTTCAGATAAGTATCTATTAAATATATCATTAAATCAATTTCAAAATCTAAACCAACAAATATACCTTTATATTTTTCCGCTTTCTACAACGAACAAACTCATCAGCACATTGAATAGATAATGTACGCTTTGGTGATTGAGTTGAATAACCAACTTCATCATTAACATCTATCTGAATCTAATAAACAAGGTTCATCGACCAGCATTTAAAAAGGATATAGACTTTTTTTTAATTCACCCCTTGCTAAAAGAATCTCACCTCAAATCATTAATAATTAATTTCATTTGACAAACAACTTCTATTAATGATTTAATAATTAACAAACCTAAATAAATCCGACGATAAAAAAATCATTCAAACAAAAATCTTGTACAGTCTTATCATTTATTCCTACCTATTACTAAAAACAACTTGTACAATCAAAATTAAGTAACATATACATACCTCTCCTTCTAGGTTTAGATCCACAATTTGCCAAATAGACTTCAACGAGAATTGGGTGTTCTGAGAAAAATTAGCTTAAACAAATTTAAGTTGCATATTTCTTGTTTATAATGTTTACACTATATTATTTAATTTGAGATATGTTTGAGATATATGGTAGTTTTGATTTTAATAGTTACCACCGGTGATATTGCTTAACAAAAAATATCACAAAGGAGAGTGAACTACACTCATCAACCGCCGTCTATTAACATTAACTAACAATTTTCAACAAAGATTATGATATTTTACATCTTTAACCTTGTGATTTGTTAAACTACCAAATCACAGTGATTCCCCATTATTTCCCCAAAACAAACGGCGCCTACCTTACAACGACTTTTATACGAAGGGGAGAGAAAGATTATTGAGTGTTGACCCAACAAATATCGTCATTTCACAATTCCGACACTGTGGAACTCTCACACTCACTCTCACCCAACAAACTACATTTGCTTTTCTACTCTTTCATTCAAATTTCAAAATCACCATTTCTTTTTCTTTTTTTTTTTAAAATAACAAAAATTGAAAATGGAAAACTCAGGAAAAGGCATAGAAGTAGGAGTATCAACATATGGAGGAAACTATGTGATGTACAATATTCTTGGCAATCATTTTGAGGTTTCTTCTAAGTATTCTCCTCCTATTCAACCTGTTGGTCGTGGTGCTTATGGCATTGTTTGGTACTTAACTCTCTTTCTTTACTTAATTAATTAATTTCATTCGATTTCGTTAATTTGAATTGTAATTTGTTTTTATTAAAAATCGTTTAGTTGCAAAATCATTGGATTAATATAGGTTTTTATTTTAATTGGATTTTTTTAGGGTTTTCTTTTGTTTTGAATTTAATTTAATTGATGCAGTTTGTTGTTTTTGCACTACTATTAGTAAACTTTGATGCTTTGAATTGTAGTCCGGGAAAATTTATGTTAGTTTTTGATGAATTTAGTAAGAATTGATGGTTTTCGGGATTTCGGAGCTGCTTTATTGAGATTGTTTGATTGCTCTGATTGTGAGTATCACTATAACTAGCTATACTAAACTTAAGCTCGTATTTCGGTTTCGAACTAATTGAGAGTGGAATACAAGGCTATGTTGTATGTGTAATTGTTATACAAATTGGTTTGATTTATGAAAGGGAAGTATTAACAGAGTTATTATTGTGAGGTAGAGGAGAGACATCAGACAAATGCAAAGTACTTGAGCTGTTGCGAAGAATTACAATAACCTAGTTATCAAGTATTGTCAATTGAATTAATATCTTATGCGAATCCATTAACTAAAGGAAAAATTCACAAAATAAATTCATCTTTAGTTGGTTGTGCGTTTATAGACCCACTTTTGATTTATTCAAGTTTGAGCCTACTTTTTGCCCATATCTTCCAATTTTGGACCCTATACAAAAGTTATAACAGGTATAGGCACCATCACCCACCCGTCACCACTGCCCATCCGCTAGCACCATCCACCATCGGGACCATTGTCGAAGTGCCATCCACCACAAACATCTCTGCGACCACCATCAAGACCCCAAATCAACCATTTCCTTCAACATTTAGCTTGTCACAGGGTCACCATCATCGCCAACACCACCACTAGAAATCTAGAAGCTCACCATCTCCGCGCCCATCATTGCGTCACCTTCCCCAACACATTCAACCACAAATTATCTCCAAATCCCAGATTCGAAAACATTCAAACCAAATTTTACTTAAGTTCCAAATTTGGACAATTGAAATTCTCATACTCAAACACACTTAAACAACAAACCTAAAACTAGATGCGTCAAACACGTTTGGTCAGGTTAGGGTCACAACAGGTTTGGGTCATAACGGTTTTGAGTCGAGAATGGATAGTTCATGACCCAAAGTCTTTGCGGCCGGGTTGACCCAATGGGTTTTGTAACACTTTTTATTTAACTTATTTTAATGACTAAAAAGCCTTTATAACCAAACCTTTGTGAAAAAATCAATCAAATACTCAAGTGTTTCAGCATTTTAGTCATTGAAATTGATTGATCAATGAACATTTAACACTGAACGAAAAAAGTTTTTATGCTAGTGTTTTAAATAAAAACACTTGAAACAATCTGTATATTAAGATTTTTAGTGCTGAATATTAAATGTCTAAGGTTTAGGAATATGAAAGAGGAAAGGAAAAAGGGGAAGAAGCGGATAACATGGTTTTGATCCAAGTTTAACGTGTTTGAATTGAATGGGCTGAAACAAGTTACAGGTCTTTAAATTCATGCTAATACCCTATGTTTACGGGTTGGGTTGTGAATAATTTCCAGTTTAGCTTGATTTTTGACAACCTTACCTAAGACCCATATTCATATTTTAACCCAAAAATCCGAAGTCCCCAAATTCAAACCATATAGACCAAATTAAATCAGATTCAAACAACATCATTCCCCTAATTCACCAAAAAATTAAACCCAAAACCCCAAATTCAACAAGTTCAAACCTTACCACCAAATCCTCAAACATGGAGCAATTGATTGTTGCTGTTGTCGGTCTTGATGATGGTGGTGGTGGGGTCTTTGAAGTTTGATGGTGTTGAGGTCGATGGCAAAGGTGGTGGTGTTGTTGGTTGATTTTGTGAAGGTCTTTAGATGTTGAAGATTTGTGGATGATGGTTTGAGGAAATAGATGAAGGTCAATAGCGAGGTAGGAGAGATGAGGTGGGTGTTAACCTGTTTAGCAGTTGATAGGTCCAAAATTGGAAGATATGGGCCAAAGGTAGGTCCAAATTTGAATAAATCAAAGGTGAGTCTATGAATAGATAACTGAAAAAAGGGTTATTTTGTGAATTTTTACTTCACAAAATTAGACTCCTATTTTGATTTACCTCACTTTGAGCTGTAGGAGGGTTGGAGGCAAATGCTTCATAATCTGACTCTTTTGAGTTAACTTCAACTGGAACCCCAATATTATGCAATATGTCTATTCTTGGTCATTATGGATGAATTAGATGTGCACTACATGTTTTTCTTAGACTATTGTACTATCAAAAACTTTATTTTTATTTGTTAGCTATACTTGTGGATCTCATTATTCGTTAGGCAAATTAAGATTGTTGTGGAATAAGCTGGATTTTATTTTGAGAAAATACTTAGATTTTAGTCAGGTTAATGTTGGATGTTGAGTCGGATTAAATTTCAGACTTTTAGTAGAATTGTAGCCGTTGTGCATAACAATATCCAAATCCGATTGCTGCCATTGTTAGAATTGGTCAAATTCAATAATCTATCCATTGTCCATCATTTTATGAAATAAACTATAAATGATTTTTTTTTATTATTTTTTATTTTATTTTATTTTTTGAATCAGAGCCGATTCAATTTTGTATTTCACATCTATATACTGAGGTGTTTTTTTCTTCCATGTCTTTGACCTCTTGTTCTTTTGGACAGCTTGGTTTTATGTTTCTTCTATGAGGCTTAGTATTAGTTGTTTATGATAGTATAAATCCTAGCGGCAATGATTCGCAAAAAAGAAATTTTGTTCAATTTGCTGATTGAATTATGGATTATTAACCGGAAATTGCTTCTTTTCTTCCAATAATGCAGTTGTGCACGAAATTCAGAGACCAATGAAGAGGTTGCTATTAAGAAGATTGCAGATGCTTTTAACAATAGAATTGATGCTAAAAGAACTCTACGCGAAATCAAATTGCTTTGTCACATGGATCATGACAATGTAATTTTAGTAATTGCAAAGTTTAACTAGTAGTTTGTGGTAGCATACCCTCTATTTTATTTTGCCTTTCTATTTCAGATTATTACTTTTTAACATGCTGTCTCATTTTCTTGTCTCTTTTCGACCATAAGCTTTGCAGTTTTGTCATAAGCTTTGCAATTTTGTTTTCTCTGTAGTTGCTTGGATATCACTTCTTAATGATTTTAAATTCCTAGAACTACGTGGTCACATATTCACAATTTTTAATCAATGGAAATACTTAGGGGCTGTTTGGTTAGGCAAGGGGAAAGGGAATGACTTTAAGAATGGGAATGAAGGTGAATGGAAAGGAAATACCTTAAATTTAGGTAGTTGTTTGTTTGTAAAAAAGAAAAGGAATGGAGGCATTATACAACCACCATACCTCCAACCAATCAACCACCTCACACTAAACCCCACCTCCAAAAAGTCTTCCACCTCACCACCTCTCCTCCCTCGGCCCTTGTCGGCGAGTCGGCTCCCTCGCCACGAAACCCCATCCTCGAAACCCTAACTCCTACCACCGAAGCAAAAACAAGCCATCCCAACCCTTACCTCCTCTAACAACCCCCGAAACACCTCAAATACTAATAGTGAAGGGACGTTAATGGTTTTCCAGCAAGGTGAAGGTGTTAATCGTAAGGAAGGGGGCCGTTTTAGAGTTTTTCGAGAGAAGGGGGTGTTTTCAAGGGTTATTGTTGGGCAGTGGCTAGGGTTTCCATGGTGGGGGAAGGGGCAGCAAGGTGATTCCGGCGGTGGCAGGGTTTCTGGAGGGGAGGAGGGGAAGTTTTTGGGCAGGAGGGGTGGTGTTTTTGATGGCAAGGGAAAGGGAAGGGGTGCTTATGGTGGGTTAAGGGGTGGTTGCGGTGGGGGAAGAGGCGGCTGAGGTGGCGGGGGAAAGTGGTGGGGTAGATGAGTGTTTTGGTGGTGGAGGTTAGGGTTGAATGGTGAGTGGGTATGGTGGTGTAGTGGTTGTGAAGGGAAAGGGAATGGAAAAGTGGAGTGGGGCTAGGGTTTTAATTTGGAGGAGTTTGGGGGAATGGGGAGGGGATAAAGCCTTAACAAACAGCACCAAAAGGAATGAAAGATGTTGATTCCCATTCCCTTTGATAACTACCCCCAACTAAACGGCCCCTTAATATTCTTTGGCTAGGTCTTTTAGCTGTAAATAAATCCTTNAAAGCCTTAACAAACAGCACCAAAAGGAATGAAAGATGTTGATTCCCATTCCCTTTGATAACTACCCCCAACTAAACGGCCCCTTAATATTCTTTTGGTGATAACTCCCAAAGATGTTAATATTCTTTGGGAGGGGATAAAGCCTTAACAAACAGCACCAAAAGGAATGAAAGATGTTGATTCCCATTCCCTTTGATAACTACCCCCAACTAAACGGCCCCTTAATATTCTTTGGCTAGGTCTTTTAGCTGTAAATAAATCCTTTTTCTTATTCTCATTCAATATGCTTGACTGCTGAAAATGCAGGTTATCAAAATCAGGGACATCATACGACCACCTGAAAAAGAGAAGTTCAATGATGTCTACATTGTGTATGAGTTAATGGATACAGATCTTCATCAAATTATCCGCTCCAAACAGGAACTCACAGAAGACCATTGCCAGGTTATCCTTGTTTATGAGTTCAATGATGTCTCTTTCCACCATAAACTTTGCATTTTTGTTTTCATGCCAAAATAATTTATTGCTACTTGTAGCCAATGCTATGTACGTAGCTATACTAGAGGGATGCACAAGCCTCTTTCACATATAAATTGACAATGAGAGGAATTCGCTTTGTGCATTATTACAATGGTTTAAGAATGAGAGAGGATGGGTTTCATACTTGATATGATTTGCTGGTGATTATTATTATAACTTATCTGCAATTTGTAAGGTAAAAATAAAATCCTGCTGGAAGGAAAAAGATTTTACATTGTTTGAATAGTAAATTGGATTGTGTTTATGAAACGGAGGAAGATTTTCTTTGGTAGCCCCCAACATTTACATTTTTGTGTAGATTTTTTTTTCTCTTTGGTAACCCTCAATTCTTGTAGATAACTATTTCATAGGTTTAGTTAGCAGTTTCCATTAAGAAGTTGTTAGCTTTGACATTAATTAATTTGGCGTGTAAATGAGACGTTTTTTTGTACACACAAATTAGGTATTTCTAGGCATTTTCGACAAAAAACTTCATATTGTGTTCTTAAGGTTCAAATTGCCCCATGAACCTTGAACTAAGCTGCATTTTTGGCATGCAAACCGAGTTGTTCTGTCGCACTGAAAACAAGGTTGCAATATGACCCCCAAACTCCTCAACCTATGAACTTAGGGTTAAATTTTCTAGTGATGCAAATCGAGAAGTTCTCTCGCACGCAAAATGAGGTGGCATGACCCTACTAAAACTACTTTGTCTAGTGTTTGTGATGTCAATTTAGCTTTTAAGGGCTCAATTAAGGTTGGATTTCTCAAGATAGACCAGTAATGCCTCGTTTTGTGTGTCCAAAAGCGTCTCATTTTATGTGCCAAAGTAATTAATGTTAAAACTAACAACACTTATATAATAGAAGGTGAAAGAAATGTTAAAAGTTCGGAGCCACCTAATATAAGAAAATTCAAGAAGTGCCACTAGAGTTAAAAGTATTCCAAGAATATCCCTATATATATATTTATGTATTTATGTATTCAATCACGGTTTTGCATGCCAAGCTCAAGTCCTATTATGTCGTAATGTCTAATGCTAAGGATAGAATAGGAGTGAGAAAGAAAGAAAAGAAAGAGAGGGGGGCTAAAGAAGTCCTGTGGGCATGAGTTGAGAGAGAAAAATAATTTTGAGTTTCACAGTGAAGGTGAAACACTAAAGAACTTTGATGAATGTTCTTGTGAATGGTTTTCCTAAATTATAATGAATAAAAAAATATTCTTCATTATGCTTCGTATTTTAAACTAATTACCATGGTCTTGTCCACGACTCCACATAGACTTGGGATTAGGTGTGTTTCTATTTTTTTTCCAAGCAAAATAAATTGCTATTACAACCAGCGACTTATTTAAAGTGGGAGTTTTATTTCACTCAATTGCTAATTTGAATAGCGATGTATCCTATTAAAAGTCACATATATGTCCTCCAATTTCATTGCCTTTCTCCCTCTGTCTTCTATAAAGTATCAACTAGCCAAAAAAAAAAAAAAAATAACAATGCTGACTTTCTCACTTTAACGTTGTCAACCGTCAACCGCAGGCAATAACCTGATTGCAAAGCTTTTATTTTTGTGAAAAAAAATATTGAATTCCGAGCCTACATGGATAATACCATGGTAACTAGTTTCAATTATAAAGCGGGGCATATGTTTATAAGTTCTTGCTGCCATCTGGGGAAAAAACAACCTGCATGTGCACCAACAATGGAGCGGTGTTGGGCTTGCCTCAACCGCACAAGTAAAAGCCCCTCATTAAGCATCATTCCTTCAAAATATAGATCTAAGGTGTTTTGAGTGCTGTCTGATGTCAAATTCCGTGTGAGTGTCCGATTTGTTTCATGTCAAGATTGTCAACACCGTTCTGAGTTTGAATAATATAAATTCTCTTTATTAATAAAAAAAAAAGTTAAAAAATAAGGGATTAGCGAGGAGATCTTTTTCATGACCTTATTGGATATCATGGATAATCTTGTGTCTGCAACTAGTCAAGCGAAAAAGCATTTCCTACACTACACATGTTTTGATTTCCAGTTTTTAAAGCTTTTGTTGTTCTCATGCTAAATTCTTTCTCCATTTTTTTTAAGTTTTACTAGTAGGGCTTTTGAGTTTATACACTTTTTGACCAATGTACTTTAACTCTCTTTTGTCTCTATTAAAAATATACAAGGAAGAATATATTCATGTAGGATCTTGTAAGGTTCACCTCAATGCAAACTGCAAAAGGATGAACTTTTTATTATTTTTATGAGTACAAGACTAAACTACAAAAGGATCAACTTTTTATTATTTTTATGAGTACAAGACTAAACTACAAAACGATCAACTTTTTATTATTGTTATGAGTACAAGACTAGATATAGCTATTTAGGTGTTGGCAAACATGCAATGGATAAATACTATAAGTAAAAGAAAGCAGATTAATAGTAGTGTATATCCAATTTTTATTGTTGTAAAATTAGAGATTTCTAGTTAATAAGGTATGTCTTGGCAAACATGCGAGAAGAAAAGCAAAAAAGCAGATGCAAAAGGAAACATAGCAGACTAGTAGAAATTTTATATAGTTTTGCTTGTCAATTGCTTTTAGATTTTAGCTTTATATTGTTACCCATTATATGTAAATCCGAATTTCATAAGGAGGATTTGAAAGGAAAAAATCAAAAGGAAAATGGGGTCGAAAGGAGCAGTTGGACTTGATGATACCCTTATTGAGGCTTAGAGATGTTTGGGTGACAGTGGAGTTGATTAATTGGAATTTTACTCAACAACATTTGTGGATGTAAATGTAATGAATCAAGGCCCACCACCAAGTGATCCGTACGTACAGTAGGAGGCCCAAGAAGAAGCCTAGCTCCAACGGTCTTCCATAGTCCTCAACTGCAGCATGTGTTGGAGGATATCTACTATTTTGGCATTATTAGTTTACTTTCTTTGCATGTGTTCTAATTAGAGTTAAGCTCCAAACTGTTAGGAGGAGTCATTAATGTTCTGTTTTGCTATTTTGGAAGTAGTTGTGAATTAAATAGTGGTGAGGAACCAATGTAAAAGTCATTCAGAAAACTTGTGAGAACTACTTGGAGAGTTGTGAGCTAAACTCACTAAACCTTTTGGCTATCAATTAATCATCAAATCAAATCTTCTCTTTGTTGCTTCTCGAACTCTGTTTCAGTTAGTTAGAGTACTCGTGTCTTACAGTTGGTATTAGAGGCTCCTGGTACACACACGCAACGACTTGAGGCACTCGAAGGAACGTTGGAAGAGGTCAGCTCAAAGGTGGGTAACTTAGACGAGACAATCCAGCAGATTGTTTCTAAGGGCAGTTGCAACCAACATGGACGAATGGAGACAGTTAGTGGAGACACGGCTCCATGAAGAACGATTGGCAGCCACGCGACGATTGGAAGGGCGACTGGACACGTTCCAGCAAAATCATGAGAAGTACCTCGCGGAAATTAAGTCGTTGGTCGAAGGAAGGGAAAGGAGGCACGCAGGGAATTATGACGAAGAAGAAGTTGGGGAAACGAGGGGAATGGAGGCGAGAAGGTATGGCAATGGCAGAGATATGACCCTCAAAGGAAGTGGGAATTGGAAGTATCGAAAGCTAGAGATGCCCACCTTGGATGGAACCGACCCGGATGGTTGGATTTTGAGGGGAGAGCAGTATTTTCATTTTTATCAGTTACTTGACTTTGAGAAATTACAGGCTGCTGTGGTCTCCATGGAAGGAGACACACTTTGTTGGTACCAATGGGAACATCAGAGGAGACCTGTTGTGTCTTGGGAGGACTTGAAGGAGCGGGTTTTGCTCCAATTCCGCCCCACCAACGCTGGAACCCTTCACGAGCAGTGGTTGGCAACGACACACACAACCACCGTGGCGGAATATCGAAGATCTTTCATCGAAAGGCTTCACCCCTCGACGATGTTCCAGAGAGCATAATGAAGGGCCAATTTGTGAATGGTTTAAAGGAAGACATCAAAGCAGAAATACGGATGCTTAATCCGATGACTCTTGAACAAGCCATGGACTTAGCTTTGCAGATCGAAGAGAGAAACAAGGTGAGCAGCCTTAAGAAGCCCCCTGCGACCCAAAACAGGCCCACTTCCTTCTCCTACTTTCACAAAAGTCCGACCAACACTCTGTTTGGGGGCGACTCCGCCCACAATGCTTCCAACCCAAACCCAAGCAACAACCCCACCATGATTAGTAAGGCCAGTGTGGCCAGTCCGGGCTCACTAGGGTAGAATTACCCAACGGGCCTGACGGGTCGGAGTCAAAGCACCACATCCCGTGCAAGCACCACATCCCGTGCAAGGCCTGACGGGTAGAATTACCCAGTTGCAAGAGCGCAAGGCCAAGGGGCTCTGTTTTAAATGTGATGAAAAGTGGGGTGGTGGTCACAAGTGCAAGGCCCGTGAGTTGAGTGTTCTCGTAGTAGAGGACCCTGAAGAAGAGGAAGAAGGGGAGCTTGCTGCCATGGAGGAACCCGGTGAGACCCACGACGAAGCAACCCCTATGATCTCAATGAATTTATTGGAGGGTTTGACAAGCCCGAAAACAATGAAATTGCGGGGGACTATTAATGAGCATCCGGTGGTGGTGATGATTGACCCTGGAGCTACACACAATTTTATATCGGAATCGACGGTGGCGGAAGTGGGGCTATCTGTGGTGGGAGAAGGGGTTTTTGGAGTGTCTCTCGGGAACGGCGAGGCCTTGAAAGGGAAGGGGCAATGCATTAGGGTCCGGTTGAACCTCGACGGAAAAGTGACAATTGAAGAGGACTTTCTACCCCTAAAACTTGGGAACTCAAATGTCATCATGGGAATACAGTGGCTCGAAAAGCTAGGGATGGTTCGGACTAACTGGAAAATACAAGAGATGGGATTTAAGTGGAAAAACAAGGAAGTCACCCTTAAGGGAGACCCCACTCTTGCTCGCACAGGGGTGTCATTGAAGGCCATGATTCGTGCCTTAATGAAGGAACAAGGGGGTCTCTTAGTGGAACTGTCACAAATGGAAAAGGGGGAAAGGGGCTCGGAGAACGAGGTGAGTTGGCCGAAATTTCTGCAGAAGATCATGGATGAATTTGCAGATGTTTTTGAAACCCCGCAAGGGCTGCTACCCACAAGAGGACATGAGCATGGGATTGTTCTGAAGGATGGTAGCAATTCGGTGAGCGTGCGCTCCTACTGGTACCCTCAATTTCAGAAGGACGAAATTGAATGCCTCATATGTGAGATGCTCGACGCCGGCATAATTAAACCATACACTAGTCCTTTCTCGAGTCCGGTGCTCTTGGTCAAAAAGAAAGACGGCTCGTGGCGGTGGCGTGGATTACTGCGCACTCAACAAGGAAACGGTACCGGATAAGTACCCGATACCGATGATAGACAAGCTGTTAGACGAATTAGGAGGGGCTTAAGTTTTCACTAAGCTGGATTAAAGGCCGGGTATCATCAGATTCGTGTAAGGCCCGAGGATACTCACAAAACTGCTTTCCGCACTCACGAGGGCCATTACGAGTTCCTTGTGATGCCGTTCGGCCTTACGAACGCTCCGGCAACTTTTCAGTCCTTGATGAATGAAGTTTTCCGGCCGTACTTGCGAAAGTTCGTGTTGGTGTTTTTTGACGATATTCTCGTGTATAGTGCGAGTTGTGAGGAACATGATGAACATGTTAGGAAGGTGATGGATAAATTAAGGGAACAAAAGCTGTATGCTAATTTGGAGAAGTGTGAATTTGCTAAGAGTGAAGTGGCCTACTTGGGTCATGTAATATCCAATGGGGGAATGTTCTATGGGCCAGAGTAAGGTAGAGGCTATGTTAAATTGGCCCATACCACAAAATCTAAAAGAGTTGAGAGGCTTCCTGGGCCTAACTGGTTACTACCGCAAGTTTGTGGCCCAATATGCAAGAGTGGCCCAACCACTAACCAACTCAAAAAAGACAGCTTTTGTTGGACTGATGAAGCAACTACAGCTTTCAACCTACTTAAAGAGGCCATGACACGCGCCCCAGTGTTAGCAATGCCTGATTTTACTCGGCCATTCATCGTGGAGGCCGACGCCTCCGGTTATGGACTCGGGGCAGTTCTAATGCAGAGTGGGAGACCCATTGCATTCTTCAGCAAACTACTGGGGCCCACCAACCAAGGCAAATCCATCTATGAAAAAGAACTAATGGCGGTTTGCTTGGCGGTTCAAAAGTGGAAGCATTACCTTCTAGGGCGGCGATTCATCGTGAGGAGTGATCAACAAAGTTTAAGGTACATCACCCAGCAACGAGAAGTGGGGTCGGAATACCAACGGTGAGTCCGCAAGTTGATCGGATTTGATTTTGAAATCCAATACAAAACCGGCACCTCTAATCGTGTGGCGGATGCTTTGTCCTGAAAAGGGGTGGGAAAGGAAGAGTTGGGGTCCCTCATCACTTCTTGCACTATTTATTGGACATAATTAATTCGTGAGGTGGACGAGGATGAAGACTTGAGCAAATTAAAGAAGATGGTAGAGCAAGGGAGCGGGCCACGGGGTTATACAGTCGAAGGAGGGCAATTGATGTTTAAAGGGAGGGTGGTTGTTCCCAGGGGAACTACTCACAAGGCGTCACTGCTACGCCTTTATCATGACACCCGGAGGGAGGGCATGCCGGCGAGGTGAAAACATATTTAAGGTTGGCAGTGGAGTGGTTTTGGCAAGGGATGAGAAAGGATGTGACTGAGTATGTCAGGTAATGTGAAATCTGCCAACGGAACAAGCTTTCACATCAGCAACCGGCAGGTTTACTCCGGCCATTGCACATTCCAGAGGCTGTATGGTCTGAGATAAGTTGGATTTTATTGAAGGCTTGCCAAAATCAGGGGGACTTGACACCATCCTTGTAGTGGTGGACCGCCTCTCAAAGTACGCTCACTTCATGGGCTTGCGCCACCCTTTCACTGATGTGTTCGTGAGGGAAGTGGTTCGCCTTCACGGGTTCCCCGACACCATAGTGTCAGTTAGAGACCGAGTTTTTCTCAACATCTTTTGGAAGGAACTGTTTTGCCTACAAGGAACGGAGCTGCGACGGAGCACCTCGTACCATCCCCAAACGGATGGGCAAACCGAAATTGTCAACAAGGGGCTTGAGACCTATCTTTGTTGTTTCGCCGAGGAACAACCCAAGCAGTGGTCGCGGTGGTTGGCGTGGGTTGAATATCCTTATAACACAGCCATCCACTCTTCCTCCCATATGTCCCCTTTTCAGATATTCTATGGGCTGAAACCTCCGAAGATCACACGAATGTGAAGAGGAGGAACAGCAGTGGGATCATTAGAGGAGGCATTACAGGAGAGAGACTACATTTTGGATGAGCTCAAAGCCAACTGGTTTCGGTCCCAGCAAGTGATGAAAGGTTATGCGGATCAGAGGAGGCGTGAACTTGAATTCGAGGTGGGAGCGATGGTATTCCTCAAGCTACAACCATATCGCCAGCGTTCATTAGCCAAGAGAACCTACGAGAAATTAGCGGCGTGGTTCTATGGCCCTTATGAGGTGGAACAGAAGGTGGGCACGGTGGCTTACAAACTTAAATTTCCTGACCATTGTCGCATCCATCCTGTGTTCCATGTTTCACAATTGAAGCGTGCTGTGGGTGTTAGTCAATGCTATAGCAACATTCCGAGTCAGCTGACGCCTGAATTGGAGTTGTCCACTGAACCTGAAGGCGTCCTGGACTGTCGTACAACGGAAGGCGGGGTTAGAGAGGTCCTGATTAAGTGGCAAAACCTGCCAGAATTCGAAGCAACATGGGAAGTAGTGGAGTTGATCGATCAACGATTTCCCGACTTCCACCTTGAGGACAAGGTGGCTCTTTGGGCGGCGGGTGATGTAATGAATCAAGGCCCACCACCAGTGATCCGTACGTACAGTAGGAGGCCCAAGAAGAAGCCCAGCTCCAACGGTCTTCCATAGTCCTCAACTGCAGCATGTGTTGGAGGATATCTACTATTTTGGCATTATTAGTTTACTTTTTTTGCATGTGTTCTAATTAGAGTTAAGCTCCAAACTGTTAGGAAGAGTCATTAATGTTCAGTTTTGCTATTTTGGAAGTAGTAGTGAATTAAATAGTGGTGAGGAACCAATGTAACAGTCATTCAGAAAGCTTGTGAGAACTACTTGGAGAGTTGTGAGCTAAACTCACTATTGGAGAGTTGTGAGCTAAACTCACTAAACCTTTTGGCTATCAATTAATCATCAAATCAAATCTTCTCTTTGTTGCTTCTCGAACTCTGTTTCAGTTAGTCAGAGCGAAGTTGATGTTAATGACTGTTCTAACTATCGAGGGATCAAAATAATGGGGATCAATGAAGGATAAGATAAGGGATGAGGTTACTAAGAATAAGGGTAGAACCGCAGTAGTTGCTGAAAATCGTGTAAAATGGGTAGGTCTTATAAAAAAGAGTCCAAGTAATGTATTGGTAAGAAGACTTTAAGACTGGAAAAGGATGGACTAATGAGAAGTAGTGGAAGGCCAAAACAAACTTGGCTGAGGGTGGATCTTGGCAACATGAGGTTGTTGAGGCGAATTTCTGAAACAAGTAAGGATGGAAGGGAGAAGACTTATGCATGTGACTTTTGCGATTCCCATGAATGTTTTATGCCTAACTGTCCCCAAATTGGTTCTACTGATCCTGTGGTTGGCAAGGTGGCGGTTTGATTATTTTTACTTGGTCATTAAGAATAAAAAAAGGTGGGTATTTATTTATGTCTGCTGCTAAGAGCAAGTTTATATTGATAATTATATTATCAAATAGGGGTTTGGAATGTCTTATTTTAGTCGAGTGTGAGCTCTTCTTAAATCATTCAAGTCAAATTCTGTGTATGTTATATTGCTATATAAGTTACGATGGAATAATGAAATGACTAATTTGTGGAAATTGATCAAGACCCCTTGCTATATTAGATTTTCAATGGTAGATGACTAGATAAAAATCCATCTCTGTTATCATTAAAACTTTGCCCTCTTAATGAAAATGAAGGAGAAACAAAATAAAGAGGCCAATATGAGAATTCCTGGTGCATAATTTATTGATTGCTTAGTTATGATATGTCCCATCGGTTTCTTTAAGTCTTCGCTATTTTCTTTGTGGGATTAATTGAGCACTCTTCTAATATGGCCATGCAGTTCCCACTCTTTTACTTTTTCTTCAACTCCATTCATCCAAATACTACATATTGAAAATTGTGCCAAAGCCCAATAAAGCATATTTTGAGGAACTGAAGGAGTATTTATATAATTCACAAAAGCAAGGAGCTAATGATATGTATCTATAAGTCCCTCAATCAAAATCCATGTCTAAAGTAGGTTGGAATGATCTATAACATTAATATGTAATTTGTTAATTTCATGAATTTAGCTTTAGTTACTTTAGCCCCTTTACTTGACCGCAATGAGAATTTGAATCTTATCAAGAACAGTACAGAGTTAACTGCCTTCTTATATTCGACCATAAATTATGCTGGGAGCTCACTAACCAGATTCAGGGCTTTATGTACTCTACTTTGTCTTCAGGATTCTTTTATTGCTTTTCTATTATCATTGATACTTTTCTTTTCATGCTCAAATTTTTTTCGTTTTTCCAGATGATTGACCTAATTAGTAAGATGGTAGACCATGTGTTGAATTAACTTGTGTAAGCTGAAAAGGTTAATTATTATGCTGAATTAACCTGAATTAGCTGAAACATGTGTTTTATGCCTTGGCAGTACTTCCTATATCAAATCTTACGCGGGCTCAAATATGTACACTCAGCCAATGTTCTGCACCGAGATCTGAAGCCAAGCAATTTGCTTCTGAATGCTAATTGTGACCTTAAAATATGTGATTTTGGGCTCGCAAGAACCACTGCAGAGACTGATTTCATGACAGAATATGTTGTGACTAGATGGTATCGAGCTCCAGAGCTGCTTCTGAATTGTTCAGAGTATACTGCAGCAATTGATATGTGGTCAGTTGGTTGCATAATGATGGAGATAATTAAAAGGGAACCCCTTTTTCCTGGCAAGGACTACTTGCAGCAGTTGCAGCTCATCAATGAGGTGAGGTTAATCTATATAGCCTCCCTGTTTCACTCTATTTTATTTGGATAAAATTTTTGATACTCAATGGGCAAGGCTCCTGCCATGGCTGCCAAGGTAGATCTGGTGAATGGTGACCTATTGTACACCGGCTTACCTTTAATTATAGGGTCTCTAACTTAAACTGCATTAATGCTAAACAAGCAAGGTAGTATCGATACTCCTGAGTCTTCTTGATTTTGGGTTTATAATGCCCTTTCTTGAATAGATGTTTTGAGTAAGGCACCGGGTTTTGAAACTATTATAAATAGGAGTGTAATTGATTCTGTTAACAGACTCAACTTTATGCACATGTTTTGCATTAATCTGGCAAACTGGATGTCTCATGAAGTGCATTCATAGTGGTTTCTGAATAATTTCTTTGTAACATTGTCATGTCAGCTGCTAGGCTCTCCTGAAGATTCTGATCTTGGATTTTTGAGAAGTGAAAATGCTAGAAAGTATGTGAAACAATTACCACAAGTCCCAAAACAGCCGTTTTCACTGAAATTTCCAACTGTGTCCCCTTCAGTGCTTGATCTTGCTGAAAGGATGCTTGTATTTGATCCCAGCAAGCGAATAACAGGTATGCTAATTTTGTCATAATGATTTGCAATATTCCCTATTTTTTTCTTGATACAACCTAATTGATTTTCACTTCTCTAAATTTATAGTTGATGATGCATTGAACCACCCATATTTATCAAGCCTACATGAGATAAACGAGGAACCTACCTGCCCGAAACCTTTTCAGTTTGATTTCGAGCAATCAACGTTGGACGAAGAAGATATAAAAGAGCTTATATGGCAGGAGGCACTGAAGTTTAATCCTGATAAGATGATCGAGTAAAGACCCCTAGTTTCCTTATTCATTTCGTGGTGAATCAATCATCTGACTCAGATATTTGGTTGAAGGATGCCAGGATGCTTCTGCTTTAACTAGGTCGATGCACTGCATTGAACCTAGTGTCTTATGTCAGGGTTTGAGCATATGACTTTGAAACTTCTCTTTCGTTGAGTGGGTGTTGTGCATATTAGACTTGACTCCGGAGGGTCATAGATTCTCAAGGCTTAGTTACCTTGAGATGTTATTAAATATTAAAGAGTATCTTATATATGTAATGGGAATTAGTTTGGTGCTGATTTCCTTTCCCTGTTTTTATATGGCTCTTATCAATGGCATATCATATCAAATTATCAACCAATGATAAAGGCCAAAAGGAGTATGGCATTTTGTAAAAATCTTCCAAATCCTTTGTGCTTGATGATGATTGAAGTTTGTAGCGTGTAACCTTGATTTTCGAGTACATATAATGTAGTAGGCAAGTGTTTGTGAACATTGTTCTCTGTTGAAAGAATTAGTTTTTATGTCCGTGGAAGGTGGGACATTGTTAATTGTTTTAAATTTATTTCTTAAATATAAACTAGTTGGAGGGGATGTGGTGTCCCATTATGTTGGATCATGAAAATTGATAAAAAGAACCGGTGACGTCCCCTTGACGATACTGCCATATCGGAAGGTTGTCTGAGAGTGATCCAAGCCAAAGCTACAGCTATGCGTCATTTTACTTTGGCTGCAATGGGCAAAGCTTCCAATGTCTTGATCCTCACTGATTCAAGCCAACTCATCTGGCTCTACGGAAGATGAAGTCAGCCCCACATAAAATCTAAACAATTTTGCTTGACCTATTGCTTTATTTTGAATCTCAGCCCAAAAACAAAAAAAAGGGGGGTTGTGGACTAGTAGTCTATCTAGAAAATTTGTAAAAAATTTAAACATCACGTTCCTATTTAGGATTACTAGGGTAAGGAGAGCGCGCATTAGGTGCGGTGCTTAGGCTTGTGTGTATATTCATAAACCGGACAATAAGTGGCCAGAAGATAAAAGTAGTTATATTTAGCTTTAGGAAAAAAAACTAAATTGCAAAAAATTAAATTTCTAATCTTTAATCAAGCATAACATGTAGTTGCTAACAAAAGGCCGACAACCAATTGGTCATCCAATCTCAGATTCAAAGTATTTCATAAGTACATATACCTTGTAAAAAACATTTCTAGTTCTAGAGAAGTTTAAGACTTGATTAAGGTCATCCTCTAAAAACTGACAGATGAATACATGATAAGCAAAAGCCCGTCTTTGGACTAACCATGGCTATTGAATGAGGTTTTTTCAGCAACCTGGTAGATGTAAAGCAATGTACATTCCTTTGGCTACAACGATGAAGTAGGAGGTTGTGACAGTTGAGAAGAAGAAAAACGGTAATGTTGGTGTTACTCCAAATTAATCACCAAGAAGTGATTGGTGATTTAGAATGAGTTGCTGGATGGGTCCCTTTGACTGATTACGTGGAGAGAGAACTAGAGGGCTACATGTCAGACGGACAAGTGTTGACTTGTTCACTCCCTGTTGTTCGTGCCTTGGTTCCTGCAAAACAAGGGAACAAAATCCTTGTAGAATTTTTTCCCCCTCCGATCCTTAAGTAAGTATTTGTAGGAAGATTAAGGATAATTAATTATAATTAACAAAAGGCTTAATCTAGATAGAGAGAGAAGTTCTCCTTGTATGTAAGAATAGAATGAAATTGAATGCCCCCAAATGATGAGTTCATGGCCTATTTATAGGCTTTTCACCTTGGGGGCTTGCCAATCATATGGCGACGTTTGTCGCGCTATGATTGGTCTTTTTTTCCTTTATTACCTCATGGGCTTTCAAGGCCTTTGGGCCCTTTTTCCTTGTGAGTCTTTGGTCATATGTTGAGCATCGTATGAGGTTGTGACAAATGTCGCCTCCTTATTCCTTTTATGAGTAAACACGTGGTCCAATGAGATAATGACATGTAGTCATGTGAACCCCACTCATAGTGGGTCCCCTATTGCCACATGGCAGTGCCATGTTGGCATTGAAACAAGACAAATTGACACGTGGTCCATTTAGTGAGTGACATGTGGCAGACGACTTAGCATGCCACATCATTTGCCCCTCAGATGGGCTGATGGATTCATAATCCATCACCCATCTGATTTAATCAAATTGGGCTTTTTTTTAAAACCCATTTCCTTTCTAGGCCTTTTGGGTATTTAGGGGGAATTGAAGAGTTTCAAATTTCCCCCTTTTTACTCTCTCATTTTTCTTTAAATAGAGGTGAGTAGTAAAAAAAAACTCACATCTAACAGTTCTAGAAAATTTACTCTAGAGAGAGAAAGTAGAGAGAGATCTTGAGAGAAAATTTCCAAAGCTTTGAGGTGATTTCAGGCGAGTTTTTCAGGTCGTGAATAGTGTTTTCAAATTCCTTAACTCTTCTTAGCAACTTCTTACTCAGGTAAATATTACCTGATATGGTCTTCTTTTTATTTCATTTTCTTTGTTTATTCTTTTCTTATATCATGTCTTCTAGTTCGTCTTCACCCCATAATGCAAATAATCCGTTTCTAATTGTCCCTAGCAATAATCCAGTAGAGACGTGTCAAGGTTCATCACCTAGCTCTCAATACGCTACTGCCCCAAATATTCTTTCTTCTTTGGGGTCACCTATTCTTCCATTCCTTCATGTGTAGGAGGATATGGCAAGAACAAAACAAACGGCCTCTCGAATCTTTGCGGACAAGAACCTAGCAGACTCCATTGAAGAGATGGGGTGATCCGCTGATGAGGCCGAATCACGTCACTCGGCAACTGAGTTAGAGACGGAGGCTACTGCACCCTCCCGTAAACTTACTACTTATCCCACACCTGAGTCTGCTCTGGTGAGATGGGAAGCTATTAAGGACATCAACATTGTCCAGTATGGCAACTCCTTTATAAACCATAAGAGTTTTCAACTCATTCTTCTTAAAAAGGGAGATTCTCCTCTTAACGTACCGGAGGGATGCTTTGGTATATATATGTCCATGATTGACATAGGTGTCTCCCTTCCTTTCTTTCCTTTCCTTTTAAATCTTCTTAGATGTTATGACTTAGGATTATGCCAACTGACACCTAATTCATGGCATCACATTGTAACTTATGCTGCTGCTTGTAAATTAAATAATTTAAGACCTTCTTCTTCTGCCTTTATACATATGCATAAACTAACTAAAACTGCCGGATGTAAACAAGGCTGGTTTACATTGGCTAATGATGATGAGTATATAACAGCCATTGAGAAATCTAATAAGGCTACTTCATGGCAAGGGGATTTTGTGTTTATTAAACATGAGGACGCCGAGTTTGTGGCTAGGATGAATAAGTGGAATTTGAGCCCCAAGTTCAAAGGCAAAGTAACCAACCCTCCCAAACTTAATGACAATGACTTACCCATATTAGAAATCTTCAAGAAAACCACAGCCAAATGGAAAGGGATGAGTTATGAAATTCCTTCCAAATGGATCCCTTTCAAATACCTCTTCACCGACTTCAAGTTTCTACAAGCTTGTTGATTAGTGTATGGTGGGGATGCTGATAGGTTTCATCCATTTTACTTGTGTTGATTTTGTCAAAATTTTCTAAGTATATAACCCGGTCTTGTTCTTTTTTAGAGAAAGCACTAAATGAGCTCCCGGACGAGAAGAAAGACAAGATGGATCAGGCCAAATTCCTTCGTCGTCTAGCTCAGTCAAAGGAGAAAACTCCTCTCCAAAAGAGACAAACAACAGAAGTAGGAGTTCTATTTCAAATAATGCCCATAGTTTTAATTAGATTCGGCATGTTTTGTAAGATATTATAACTTAGAAAATGTAACTTTGGTGTTATTCAATTCAGTAAGACTTGTATAATTAAGCAACATTTGTATAGTTAAGTGTCTCTATATATATTTGTAATCATATTGATGCCGAACGTGCCAAATATAATGGTACTTGTATTAAACTCGGTCTCCCTTAAGGAGACCGGATTAGTATGCTTAAATGGGGATTTAACACATTCGGTGTCATCGTATAACACCGGATGTGCCAAATATTATAGCACTCACATTAAACTCGGTCTGCCTTAAGGAGACCGAATTCGTATTCTTAAATGAGGATTTGACATATTCGGTGTCATTATATGACACCGAATGTGCCAAATGTGCTCTTTCCATCAATAGATTCGGTCTCCCATATGGAGGCCGAATTTAAGATGTAACAATGAGGATTTGACACATTCGGCATCACCATATGACGCCGAATGTGTCAAATCTTGCTTTACTTAACACCAATGCATTTTTTTTACAAGACTGAATGTGTTTATTATTTATTGTTGTCAAAGCAACTCGGTCTCGTAAAAAGAGACTGAATTGAATGCGTCTAAATGAAGGTTTGGCACATTCGGTGTCACCTTATGACACCGAATGTGACAAACTTAGTTTTAGTTGGATGCAACTCGGTCTTTAAGGAAGAGACCGAGTTGAATGTTTATTGATGCAGTTTTGGCACATTCGGTGTCAACATATGTAACCGAATGTGTCAAACTTTGTTTAAGTTGGATGCAACTCGGTCTGTCAGGAAGAGATCGAGTTGAATGTTTATGAATGCAGTTTTGGCACATTCGGTGTCACCTTATGTCACTGAATATGTCAAGCTTAAATTTATTTAAAAATGCTTGATTTCTTTAAAGCAACTGGTTCTTCTGGGGAGATACCGAGTTGAAAAGTCTTTGATAAAAATTAGGCACATTCGGTGTCAGCTTATGACACCGAATGTATTGATATTTATTTAGTTTCACCGGGTTGAATGTGAAAAAATAAATATTTGGCACATTCGTCTTACCAATTGTTGATCAAATTCCAACAACTTTTGAGAAGAATTATCCATTTGAAATGAACTTTTATGACTTAGTCTTCTGTGCTTGTATAGTTTTATAGTCTCATTCAGATATCACATAGATAGCCGAGTTGAATGAATATAAATGACTATTTGGCACATTCGATGCCTTGTGACCTTTTCTCTTTGAATCTTATCTTATTTAATTCTTTTATCTTGCAGTCAACAAGAGATACTCGGTCATCTGTGCTGGGAAGAGAATAGAAGGACAAAGGTAAGGAAAAATTAAAACGTCGCTCTCCCTACCAAACTGAAAAGGAAAGAGAGTTCTTCTCAACTTTCCATCAATCCTCAGAAAAAGAAGAGGCCAACTTCATTGGCCAGCTATGAGTCCACTCCGGGCTCTTCTCCTGCTCACCCTATAGAGGCCAGTCCGGTCTCGAAGGAGATTCCATACACCAGGAAGGATAAATCGGTATGTTCTGCTGGTAGCCAGTTAAGAGACACACTCTTTGACAATCCCTATGAGACAGATGAAGGTTTGTTGGATCTACTCCAACAAGACAAGGCCATACGTGCTAGTCTCACCATTTGGGGTACAACTTATCACCCATCATTGAAAAATCCCAACGATCTTCCCCCACCGGACTCGGACCCAACAGTCAGGATGCAAGGGGCTATTAGGGAGAACATGCCTCTCAAATATCTTGAATCGGCTATGGCATCAGGTATCAAATTTGTCCGTTATGTTGTAACAACTGTCTCGAGTACTCGTTCTAGAGACTCCATTACATCTCCTAGAGATCCTCGAGCTATAATAATTCCATTTCTAACTACAGATGTGAAGTGAATTTTCGTATGAATTTAAAAACTCACAAAGGTAAGACTAAATTCTCGAATTTCTCAAGGCTATGCCACCAAAATTTTCGAATTTAGGTTGATCAATTAGTCTTTGATTAAATCCTAAGCACCCTCAAAGCCACTAATTAATCTCACAAGAGTATAAAGGAAATAACCACCAACTCAACAAAATTTTCGGATTTTTGTTTAGAGTAAACAAACAAACTTTTTTTTTTATTAAAACTCAAACTTATTTTTACAAGCTAATGTTGAGACTATTTATAGGAATAATCATCAACAAAAATCTTAACTAAAATCCCTAAAATACACGCACAAAACAAAGGGAAATTCGTCCCTCACACACACACCCACAAGATAAGGATGCCACATCATCATTGCATCTTGATCTTATCTTGCTAACAAACTCTAACAAACTTATCTAAACAAGAAATAATCCTAACAAACTTCTTAACAACCTAAAAAACAAGATAACCAAAAATTACAACCAGAAATACATACAAAAAACAAAGAACCCAAAAGTCTAAAATAAATCGCAAAAATTTCCGCCCAAGAATGTGCTCCAATTTTTGCGCATTTTCAAGATTTTGCTTCAAATCTTCAAGAAACCTTTCAAGATCCAATCTTTTAATCAAGAAACCTTCAAGAAGTCATTTTCCATGTCTTTAAGGCTGTAAATGATGATCAAGACTCATCAAGAAATAAAAAACTCAATACCTAAAATGAGAAAAACCCTAGCAAATGCAGTGGGAAAAGACCTATAGGCAAAAACCATCTTATTCCCCAAAATCCACCCTTCTTTCCTTGATTTACGTGCCACCCTAGGTGTGTGTGATCATACACACGCAAATCCCTACCCTTGATGCACCCATATGGCTTGTATCCCTATATGTAATTAATTCACCTATGGTTGCATCCTTGCCATTGACATCCCAACCTTCGAATGAAGTTGATTGCATCTTTGTTAATCTTGTCATTGTTGATTAAATTGATTACATTGTCATTCTTGTCATTGATGCTTGCATCATCCTCCCCTTCTTCAAAAGATTTTGACCTCAAACTTCGAAGTTGCTCATCAGGAAAGTATGGAGGTAAATCACCTATATTGAAAGTAGCATGGACTCCATAATCTCCTGATAACTCAAGCTGATAAGAATTATCACCAACTTTTTTCAAAATTTTGAATGGTCCATCACACCTAGGCATCAATTTATTTTTCCTCTGATTAGGAAATCGTTCTTTCCTGAGATGTAACAAACCAAATCACCTTCCTAATACGGACCTTGGCTCCTGTGCCTATTTGCACGAGTTTTATACTGGTCATTCACCTTTTCGATTCTTGCTCTGATCTGGGCATTGAATTTTATCCAAAGCAGACTTATGAACCAGCTTACCTTTAGGAACATAAATGAAATCAATTGGCAACTTGGGATTTACTCCATAAACAACTTCAAAGGGTGAATGTTTAGTTGCATAAGTAGGTGATCTATTATAAGCAAACTCAGCATGCGCCAACTTTAAGTCCCAATCTTTCTGAGTTACCTCAGTTTGCTACCTCAGTTTGCCCATCAGTTTATGGATGATAAGAAGTACGAAAAAGCAATTTGGTTCCAACCAGCTTCCATAGTGGTTTCCATAAATAACTCATGAATTTTGAATCTCTGTCACTGACAATGGTTTTAGGTATCCCATGAAATCGTATTACATCCCTAAAATATAGCTCTGCAACATTAACAGCATCATCAGTCTTATGGCAAGGTGAGAAATGTGCCATCTTCGAAAATCTGTCCACCACAACCATAATAGAGTCCTTATTTCGAACAGTTCTAGGTAGCCCAACAATGAAATCCATTGACACATCTTCCCAGGGACCATCAGAAACTGGTAATGGTGTATATAGACCCTGATGAAATGTTTCCTTGGCCTTCTGACATATAGCACATTGAGATATCACAGCTTCCACATCTCCAATCATATTAGGCCAATAAAAATGTTCTTGCAACATGCTCAACGATTTAGCAATTCCAAAATGCCCTACAAGACCCCCGCCATGCGCCTCTATCACTAGCAATTCCCTAATTGAACAATTAGGCACACACAACTGGTTCCCTTTAAATAGGAATCCATCATGCAACACATAAGATCCAACTACTCCAGTCTCCAATTGTTGCATCACAGGATCAAAATCCACATCATATTCATAATATGTCTTGATTAGTTCTGAACCCAGCAGCTTGCAATTCAAAACACTAATTAGTACATACCTTCTAGAAAACGCATTTGCCACCACATTAGACTTGCCATCTTTATATATGGAGGAAAAATGAAAGGATTGAAGGAGCTCAACCCACTTGGGGCATGTCTAGGATTCAGTTTCTGCTGACCATTGAT
Organism: Suaeda aralocaspica; assembly: GCA_016808085.1. Classification (NCBI taxonomy): domain Eukaryota; kingdom Viridiplantae; phylum Streptophyta; class Magnoliopsida; order Caryophyllales; family Amaranthaceae; genus Suaeda; species Suaeda aralocaspica. The sequence goes on along the minus strand of PYUH01000574.1, from coordinate 570,327 downwards.
ATGTTTCAATGCTTCATGATTAGAATGCAAGATGAAATGATTGGGCCTTAAATAATGACTCCAATGATCCAGAGCTCTAATAATTGCATAAAACTCTTTATCATATGTGGAATAATTTAACCTAGATTTATTCAATTTCTCACTGAAATAGGCAATTGGTCGCTTCCCCTGCACTAAAACTGTGCCAATTCCTACATTGCTTGCATCTGTTTCAACTTCAAAAGGTTGTGTGAAATCAAGCAATGCAAGAATAGGTGTGTGGCATAAAAAATCCTTTATTTTTTCAAAAGCCCTTTGTGCCTTTTTGGTCCACTCGAATTTCTTGTCCTTCTTAATGCATTCAGTCATAGGAGCAACAATTGATGAGAAGTTTTTGACAAACCTCCTGTAGAATGAAGCCAAACCATGAAAGAACAAACTTCAGTAACATTCGTGGGTGTTGGCCATGATTTGTTTGGTTTAACCTTAGATTGATCCACCGAAACTCCATCTTTTGAAACCACATATCCCAAAAACGTCACGTTGTTCACCATAAAGTAACACTTATCCAATTTCCCATAAAGTTGTTGTTGCCTTAGAGTTTCGAAAACTTGCCTTAGATGCTGTAGATGATCGCCATTGCTTCTACTATAAATCAGTACATCATCTAAGTAAACAACAACAAACTTACCCAAGTATGGTTTCAAAACTTCGTTCATAAGCCTCATAAAAGTACTAGGTGCGTTGGTGAGTCGAAAAGGCATGACTAACCACTCATAGAGACCCAATTTAGTTTTGAAAGCTGTTTTCCACTCATCTCCTTCTCTCATGCGTATTTGATGATACCCACTTCTCAAATCAATTTTGGAAAAAAACCTGTGAGCCATACGATTCATCTAATAAATCGTCCAACCTTGGGATTGGGAACCTATACTTGATTGTGATGTTGTTGACAACCCTAGAATCAATGCACATGTGCCAGGATCCATCTTTCTTAGGAACAATCAGTGTTGGCACGGCACATGGACTCATACTCTCTCTAACATACCCCCTTTGCATCAATTCCTCAATCTGCCTTTGTATTTCCTTAGTCTCCTTGGGATTGCACCGGTATTCTAGTTTATTGGGAATCTGAGCACCTAAAATCAAGTCAATCTGGTGTTCAATGCCCCGAGTGGGAGGCAATCCTGGTGGCAAATCATCTGGAAATACATCTTCAAATTCTTTCAATAATGGTTGAAGAATTCATGGGATTACAGATATTTAACTTTCTTTCTTGGCCATTAACAGGAACACTTGCTGGCAATCAGATAATTCCTTCTCCAACTCCTTAGGATTTGACAAGAACACTCCCTTTTTGTTTTCCACATTCAGTTGCTTCATGTCTTGCGCCACTTTCAGAGGTTTCAAAGCAATTGGCTTGTCACTTTCCTGTTTCTTGATAACATAGACATTGGTTCTCCCATCATACTTCACAAATCTATCATATTGCCATGGTCTAGCAAGCAATATATGACAAGCATCCATAGGGCAAACATCACATAATACAAAATCCTCAAACTGCCCAATTTTGAAATTGATCAGGGCTTGTTTGGTCACCTTAACATCACTGGTATTGCTCAGCCAATGCAACTTGTAAGGATGAGGATAGTTGTGTGTAGGGTAGTCAAGATTTTGAATCAGTAGGGTAGAGACCACATTAGTACAACTGCCACTATCAATAATCACATTACATAGTTTGCCTTGTACATTGCATCTGGTCACGAAAAGTTTACCCCTCTGGTTCTCTTCAACTGGGTTGGCTTAGTCTGGAGAACCCTCTTGAGGACTAATGCCTGACCTTGCGTTTCAGCCTCTACTTCCTCCATATCATTACTGCTTTTCTCTTCCTGTGATTCAGAATTTTCGTCCTCCCCTTCTTCAAGAAGAACATCTAAGTAAGCATCTTCAATTTCCTGTGCTTCCCTGACAGTGCATAACTGGGGCAATTTCGCTGAAGGTGCCCATAACCTTGACATTTGAAGCACTTCCTCTTGTCATCAGGGATTGCGGGTGGCTTAACTGGAGTGGCTGCCCTTTTTAAGTTGTCGAAACTAGGTTTAGCACTAGGTGTTTTGGAATACACCACTTCCTTCTCCTTTTTAGGCTCATAGGATTTAAAGAATGCTTTTGGCTTCTTTGAATTTCCGTGTTTTTCCACTCTGAGTGCTACTTTACAAATTTCCTCATAAGTCCAATAAGGTTGCAACTCCACTTTCTCCCTGATGGAATCATCTGATCCTGCAACAAATCGAGCAACTTTATGATCTTCCTTTTCTTCCAGATCGCACAATATCAACACCTTTTCGAAGGCATTGATATATTTTTCCACACTCTTTTGCCCTTGCTTTAAGGCATGCATCTGGGATGTTGTTCTGCTCATACTCATGTGGCACAAATTTCTTCCTCAATTCCCTCTTCAGTTTGCGCCAAGACACAATTTTTAATCTACCTTCTTTTTTTTCGTTTTCTTTGTAGCCCTTCATACCATAAACTAGCATAGGAGGTTAACTTCAATTCCACCACCCTGAAGGCTTTATGATCATCATATTCTTTGTAATTGAAGACTCTTTCGGTTCTCCTTAGCCAATCAAGGAAAACTTCAGGATCTAGACTGCCATTAAACTCTGGAACGTCCAATTTTAGGCTACGATCATCATCTTTCGGTTTGTCACGTTTTCTGTGTCTATTTCGATCATCTTCATCACTAGAAATGGTGTCATATACACGCCTAGGTTTGCGTGCACTTCTTCCTTAATCTTCATCACTAGAGCTTGAATTAGATTCCTATATTTCGTGGCTCTTCTTGTTAGTTTTCGATGTCCCTGACACGAAATTCATTACTTCCTCTAGCATGGTTCATAATTCTCTGATCTCATTGTCTCTCTTGATTTCCTTAGCTTGTTCTAGGGGCAATCCTCTTTGAAAATTTGCAGGAACACCTTCTCCTCCACCTTCCATAGCAATATTGGTTAAAGTGATTGATAGATTCACAAGCACTTGAGATTAAACGTTCTCTCAACGAGAGCACCAAATTTGATGTGAATTTTCGTATGAATTTAAAAACTCCCAAAGGTAAGACTAAATTCTCGAATTTCTCAAGGCTATGCCACCAAAATTTTCGAATTTAGGTTAATCAATTAGCCTTTGATTTAAGCCTAAGCACCCTCAAAGCCACTAATTAATCTCACAAGAGTATAAAGTAATTAATGACCAACTCAACAAAATTTTCGGATTTTTGTTTAGAGTAAACAAACAAACTTTTTGTTTTTTTTTTTTTATCAAAACTCTAACTTATTTTTACAAGCTAATGTTGAGACTATTTATAGGAATAATCATCAACAAAAATCCTAACTAAAAGCCCTAAAATGCACGCACAAAACAAAAGGAAATTCGTCCCTCACACACACACAAGATAAGGATGCCACATCATCATTGCATCTTGATCTTATCTTGCTAACAAACTCTAACAAACTTATCTAAACAAGAAAATATCCTAACAAACTTCTTAAAAACCTAAAAAAGAGATAATCAACAAATTACAACCACAAATACATACGAAATCAAAGAACCCATAACTCTAAAAAAGACCGTAAAAATTTCCGCCTAAGAATGTGCTCTAATTTTTGCGCATTTTCAAGATTTTGCTTCAAATCTTCAAGAAAGCTTTCAAGATCCAATCTTTTAATCAAGAAAGCTTCAAGAAGTCATTTCCCGTGTCTTTAAGGATGTAAATGATGATCAAGACTCACCAAGAAATAAAAGACTCAATGCCTAAAATGAGAAAAACCCTAGCAAATGCAATGGGAAAAAACCCATAGGCAAAAACCATCTTGTTCCCCAAAATCCACCATTCTTTCCTTGATTTGCGTGCCACCCTAGGTGTGTGTGATCATACACGTGCAAATCCCTACCCTTGATGCACCCATATGTCTTGTATCCCTATATGCAATTAATTCACCTATGGTTGCATCCTTGCCATTGATATCCAAACCTTCGAAGTTGATTGCATCTTTGTTGATCTTGTCATTGTTGATTAAATTGATTACATTGTCATTCTTGTCATTGATGCTTGCATCAAGACGTGGCTGATTTAGATAAAGACTTCTTGGACGAAGAAGGCGACATTCCTTCAACCTCCAAAACCTTTGACTCCAACTACAGAAAGGAGCTGGTGAGGGAGGTTCTCCGGTGTGGAGACAAGGAATAGAAGGAGTCGTTGAGGGGCATCTTGGACGGGCAGCTCGACCCTTGCTTCATTAGTTGTATTGAGGTAAATTTTCCATCTCAACACTTAAATTGTTTTAACAACTTTAGTTAATCATCACTTAATAGATTCTCGTTTACTCTTCTTCTTCAACACTTGGTGAATTTCATAACATATCCCATGCCTTTTAACTCTTTTACAGATCATCTTCCGGCTCCAATACCTTCAAAAAATGATTTCTCAAACAAAGAAAGAAAGAGCAAAAGTTTCCCGAATGCTCACCATTTGTGAATCCTACTTGAGTGAACAAGTTCGTAGGATTCAAGCTTAAAATTCACATGTTGTGAATGAGTTGTCTGCTTCTTTGGGTCAAGCCAAAGAACAGAAACTTGTCATGGCTAAAAGGAATTTATAGCTTTAGAACAAGCTTGAGGAGTACAAGAAGAAGGAAGTGGACGTCGAGCAGATGAACTCGGACAAAAAGGCTGCTGAAATGAGGGTTGAGAAAGCTGAAAAAAAAAAAGCTTCTGAGTTGGAGGAGGATTAGAGAGCTGTCAATGAAAAGATGGATGAGCTAAAAGAAAAGGGAGGAGGAGCTAAGTGCTTCCGGACAGTTTGTTGTTCAAAAGTACTTGGAAGGTGAAGAATCCACAAAGGTCGGAATTGCTGAGTCCTGGAAACTCGGTGTTGAAGAATATGTTCCATACAGCTATTTTGAAAAGAGATTGGAATATGTTAGCCGAGTTCATCTGGCCACCTTTGTGGAGAGGCTCCTCCTACACCCTTTAGCTTTTCAGACGCTGAAGATGATGATGACGAAGCTCCAGAAGGTGGAGATGATGGTGATGAACCAAAGGATGATGCTGCTCCTTAAGTAGGCACTGATCAGGCTGATATTACTGCATCAGCCTCTATTGATTAACCACCTCAATACCTTCTGCCTGATAAAAGTTGCCTGATGTATCTTCTTTAATCTCTTGGCTTGTAATGTTTGACAATTCAATGTATTAACTAATTCACTTTGACAATCTGATGTTTATTGTTGGTTTTCATACCAACTTGGTGTATTACACTTGTGCCTTCTGAGCACTTTTCAATTTACTCCTTCAATACATATTTTATCGCCTTGATTGCCTTGTGTTTTTACAAAAGTGGAAGATGCTAACAAGTTTTTGGTTGCAGCTCCTTATACATATATATCTCTAAGCTAAGTGTTACTCTTAGGAACTTTATAAGTCTTACTAGCTTCTAAGCCTTATTGAATGAGTTATGAGCTTTATTCAAAAGCTCAGAAACCTTAAGTTTATAAAGCTTAAGTTTATGAATTCACAAGTTCGTGAATCCACACTTAAAAGCTTCATAACTTAGCTTATAAAATCACACTTCACTTAGAAGTTTAGCTTACAAAATCATTTTACTCATACTCCATTTACCAATTATGAATGATATGTATGTAAAAAAGCACTACTTAGTTTACAGCAAATATTCAAGCTTGCCATAACTTGGAAATTTACTTTGAGATTTCGCTTGGAAATTTCACTTAGAAAATTCCGAAACTTAAAGAATTTCACTAAGTTATAAGCTCATATCAAATTCATGAATGTAAACTAAAAAAAAACTTATTTTGTAATTTTCACCGCTTAAAATATTTTATAACTTAGACTTAGATACTTCCTAAGACATTAAGTTAAAATTTAATATACTTAGAACACACACACAAAGCTTTATTTCACTAGTGCCTCTCAGAGGCTTGAAAATTTAACAATAATAATTTCATGGAATTTTCCATTTTACTTAGAAATTTGAATGCAATGGATTATAAGAATAGTCTTGGATGTGTTTGATGTTATAGCAATTTCATAAAATTTGCCATTTCACTCATAATCATATTGATTCTTTCGGCGTCGTTGCATGACACCGGATGTGTCAAACGTAATAAGTTAAGCACTAAACTCGGTCTCCCCTTAGGTGACCTAGTTTAATATGATTGGCCTATGTTTTGGCATATCTGGTGTCAACATATGACACCGGATGTACTATATGTAATAAGTTTGGTATTAAACTCGGTCTTTTTGCTTAGGTGACCTAGTTTAATATGATTGAATGCAATTTTAACACATCCGACGTTATCATTATATGATCATATGAATGCATTGGATTCTTTCATCAGTTGCTTTATTAACTCAAGGGGTTTAAAATCACACCTACTCATAGTAGTGAGATCCCTGAGTTTACGAATTCTAGTATTGATTGATTCATCACTCATTAGGAGCAGGGGTCATTGCCCTTATTCTTTTCCTTGAATGGGATTATTGACCTATTAATTATTCTTTAAAGAGAGCATTGTCCTTATAACCTATATATTCAAGTTAAATTCTGAACATCCGTTTTTAACTTTAGTGATTCACAATCACTTGCGAGGGTACGTGCCCTTGTTTGGTATAAAAGACTCTTTTTGCTTTTAATTACCAATTGTCAACCTATGGTTAACTCATGGGGTCATGCCCTTAACATCTTTACAGACTCTTGGTCATAATTTTAAGACACATGGTCAAGTATTAAGACTCTTTGTCTTAAGTCTCTCTTTGCTTTAGTGACAAAGTATGAATTGGATAACTTGCCCTAGTCTTGCTTAGTAAGCGAGATAGGATGCAATAAGTCGTATTATCACACACATAGAGAATTTTCATTAATTATGGCTTGTAGCCAAGTTGAATACAAACATAAACTAAAATGTCAACAAAAAGATCGACTTGGACCTTGTTAATATAGCCTTAGCCTTCCTATCTAATTCCATAAATCAGGATTACATGTAATATTTCTTCAGATTATTAGCATTCCAGGTTTGTGGCAGCTCATAGCCATCTAAACTCTTAAACCGATAAGTACCATCTCGAACAACCTCCACAATCTCACAGGGTCCCTCCCAGTTCGGAATCAATTTGCCTTGCTCATTAGCCCTTCCTATGGCTTCCATTTTCTCAAAACTAGATCTCCAAGCTTCATGGGTCTATGATTAACCCTCTTGTTGTTTTCTCTAGCCATTTAAAGCTTGTACAACTGCTATCTGAGCAAGGCATTGCCTCTTATTTCAGGTAGGATGTCAAGAGAAGCTTTCATCAATTCCCAATTCGCATCTTCATTGTACAACATCACTCGAAGAGTAGGTTCACACATTTCGATGGGAAGAACAACTTCAGCTCCATACACCAACATGAAGGGAGTTTCTCCAGTAGAGTTCTTGATGGTTGTTCTTACGAACACAAAACATTGTATAATTCATCAACCCATAATCCTTTTGCTTTCTCAAGTTTCTTCCTTAGTCCATCACCGATAATCTTATTAAAAGTTTCGACCTATCCATTAGCCTAAGGATAGCCAACAGAAGCAAAGTAAGCTGACACGCCCTGGTCTTCTAACCGTTTCCTTAATTGCGGCGTCTCAAACTGCGTGCCATTATCAAACCCAATCGACTGTGGAACTCCAAATCTTGTGATAAGGTTCTTCCATATAAACCATTGTACATCCGTGTGTTTGATACTCTTCATTGGCTCAGCCTCCACCCATTTGGTGAAGTAGTCCATAGCTACTAACATGTACTTCCTTTGCCCTGACGCCTGCGGGTATGGACCAAGGATATCCATGCCCCACTTCGCAAAAGGAAGAGGACTGATGATGGGGTTAGAAAGATTAGTTGGCTGGTGATGCAAATTTCCGTACATTTGACATCTTTTACACTTCTTCACATAATTCATGACATCTTGCCTCAATGATGGCCAATAATAGCCTATACGAAGGGCCTTATCCGCCAAGGCGCGTCCCTCTATATGGGATCCACAAAATCCTTCATGAATATCTTCTAAAACCTCCTTGCCTTGTTCGGGTGTGATGCACTTCAGCAGCGGATGGGTGAAGAACTTATTATACAATTGCCCTTTCCATAGCACAAACCATGCATCTCGAGCTTTGACATACTTGGCTTGTTGCGAATCAGCTGGCAAAGTTCCATCTGTTTTATGTGCAATAATCTCGTCCATCCACGAACTTCCTCTGCTGATGAAGTTAACATCCTCCGACTCCTCAATGCTTTTCTTCTCTTTAACATCCCAAAAAATTGTTAGGGGTGAATCTCTTATAGCAGAACTGGACAACTTAGACAGAGCATCGGCCTGATTGTTCTCAAATCGTGGAATTTGAATCAACTCAAAACTTTTAAGATCCTTAACTTCCTCTTGCAGCATTTGAAGATATTTACTCATGCCCTCATCCCGAGCTTCATCATCTCTCAAGTATTGACTTACAATCAATTGTGAAACAGACATTACCTCGATCTTCTCTGCACCTGTGGCTTTGCACATCTTAATTCCCGCAATTAAGGCTTCATATTCAACTTCATTATTTGAATTCTGAAATTTGAACCTCATTGCATATTCATATAAGTCTCCCTCGGGAGATCTACACATGATTCCCGCTCTGCATCCATTCTGTATGGATGATCCATCGACGTGCAATGTCCAATGGTCAATACTTAGTTTCTTGAAGTGGGGTCTAGTCATCTCAACAATGAAATCAGTAAACTCTTGTCCTTTGATTGCTTCCCTAGGTTAATATGAAATCTCAAACGAACCTAACTTAATGGCCCACTTAAATATCCTACCATAAAACTCCTTGGTTAGGCATGACTTAAGCGGTTGATCAATATAAACTACTATCTTGTGAGACAAGAAGTAGGGTCTCAACTTTCTACTTGCCAAAAACAATGCCAATCCAAACTTCTCAATTGGAGCATATTTCAATTCCGCCTTTTGAAGGATATGACTAACAAAGTACACTGGTTGTTGAACTCTATCCCTCTCAACTAGCAAGACAGTAGAAAGTGCATATTCTAACACAATAAGATACATATATAGAGTTTGTTTCTCAATGGGGCTTACCAAGTTGGGAAGAGAATGGAGATGATCCTTTAACTTGATAAGGGCTTCTTCAGCTGATTGAGTCCATTCAAATATGTTAGACTTCTTCTTGATCGTATCAAAAAAGAAATGGCACTTATCTCTTGCCCTTGACAGGAACCTTCCCAAAGCTCCTAGGCACCCAGTCAGTTTTTGGAAATCATTAACACTTCGGGGAGATGTCATGTCCAACACTGTAGGGGCCCCGGATTTTAGGGTCCCAAATTTTTTGGTCACCTTTCCCAAGCCGTCCATAGGTCGAGTTAGACCTAAAAAATTGGCTTAAGGAAAGGTAAAATGGACTTTTTTAGAAGTATTTTGCAAAAAACAGGAGCGTAGGAATTTCAGTCGCGCTAGCGTGGTAGCGTGACAAAGTTTGTCACGCTGACTGTGCAGCGCTACAAAGCTTGTCACGCTGCAGGTGCAGCGCGGCAGACTTTGTGACGCTGCGACGTTAGCGTGACAAAGTCTGTCGCGCTACGCTATTTTTGTGTTTTTTTTGCTTTTTTTTTTTCGAGTGAGATAAAAATATACGAATACGGACGATGCTAGTAAGAAGTCGCCAATGAGTTTTAGGAACTAAACTCATAAACCGTGTATTTAGATTCGATACGAATGGGACTCAAATAAGGGACGTTTGCCTAAATTGCACGGAAATCCTCTCCGATCCCATGGGGATGACTCCAAGTTGTGGTCGAGCGAACCAAAGATTGGATTCGGGGGCGAAGGTACTAACATGACGGAGAGCGTCGGGTTAGCCCATAGGCGGCCATTACTAGCTTCCTCTTAACCATACAGAAATTACATTTAGAATCACACAAAAATATCAATTACAAAATTCACAAAAAGCATTAAATTGTTAGTGAATCAAAAAAAAAAAAACTAATTAATTTAACTTAAACCGTTATTAAAATCAATTTAGGGAGCCTAACATGATTAGATTTGTCCGAAAGAGTTATCTTGATTAAGCGTTGCAAACAATCAATTTTAAGTCCTTTAACAATAATAACGTGATAAAGCAGTAAATAAATAGTGAAACAACAACTTAAAAGTCCATAAACATGATTTTTAGGGCTCTCAGGAAACGTACCACTTCTCCTTTGAAGATTGTCTTCGTCGAGTATTAATTTGGGCGGAGTTTCGAATTATTGTTTCGATATTATTAAAATTTGTAGCCACTTTTTAGTAAAATAAATAGCAAATAGAATAATAAATAATTATAATAAAAAGGGTTGTTAAAAGCAATACTCGGATTATTTAGGTATGAGGAAGAAAGTGAGTTAAAAGATGTGTTGANGAGTGAAAATGCTCTTGGTTATTTTATTTTATGTATAAGAGTAACGTGCTCTTTAATTTAATCAGTGATCAAAAGTGAAAAAGCTCTTGAAAAATTTTACTTTATTTATAAGAGTAGCGTGCTCTTAATNAGCCCAGTAGCGCAGGAAAACCTAAAACGCTGCTAGTGTAGCGCTGTTAGCTTAGTCACACTGAGCTGTCAGCGTGACTAAATTAACCGCGCTACGTTTTTGAAACATTTTTTTTAATTTTATTTATTATTACTTTATTTTATTTATTTATTTAAAATAGTAAAAGAGGAATTTGGATAAAAAAGGTCCGTTAAATAAGAATGAGATTTATTTTTAAGCCCAAGTATACTCGATTATCCAATCTTCTAGAGAAATGAGTTTTTTAATCATCATAAGTCCCTTTGGCTCGCTTGGACACCTTGACTAAATTAGGTGTCTACAGTTAGCCCCCACTTTGATTGAGTCTAAGTAACACGACAATCAAGTATGCTCGAATCGTTTTCCGAGGTTTTCATATCCAGAGCCATGAGCTCCTCATTAACCAATGGCGTAGCAAATTTAGAGAGAGCAAAGGCACTCGAAACTGAAATCGAAAATAATTCGCTTATTTATCAAAACACTTAGCAAATAAATTAGTATTAGTATTTTGGAATAAGTTTTCTTAGCTGGAAATAGGTAATAATTTCGCTTATTATACTATTTTGACTAAATTCGCTTATACTGATATTATGTGAAAAAAATGTAAATTTGCTTATTTTATTACTATTTTGAGTAATTTCGCTTATTTACTGAAATTATTGAAAAATATAATAAATTCGCTTATTTATTACTATTTTGAAAAAAATGTAAATAATTCGTTTATTTATTACCATCTTGAGTAAATTCGCTTATTTACCGAAAATATTGAAAAATGTAATAAATTGTTATGTATACTATTTGGAGTAATTCCTTATTATTACTAATACTATTGAAAAATGTAAATTCGCTTATTTATTACTTTTAGTAATTCGCTATTACCGATATTATGAAAAAATGTAATATTCGCTTATTTACTGAAATTATTGAAAAAAATGTAATAAATTCGCTTATTATTACTATTTGAGTAAATTCGCTTATTTACCGAAAATATAGTCAAAAGCTCACAGAGGTCATGAGATAACACCCTATCCTAATGTAATCCACTTTAGGGGATATTTGGAATAAACGCATGAGAAAAGGATCATCATCAAAATCAAGCTCAACAAAACAATACAGCAAAACTCAACAACCTGCGCCGGCCGTGTAGCGTCATTGCAGCAACCACGCGAAGAAGCAGCGCTGCAAGTCTTGTGCGCTGAGCTAATAGCGCGGCTCTCTTCACCCACGCCATAAGTGTCAGCGTTCTACTCTTTGCTATACTGTGTTGTGGTTTATGCTTGATTTACAAATTTTGACATCGAAATGGCTGTGTAGGTAGCGAGTTTGGTTTTCTAGCGCTCGGGCGTAGCGCTGCTAGAGTAACCGCGCTGAGCAGTTAGCGTGTTCAACCAAACAACGCTGGTCCTCCAACAACGCTGTGAGTTTTTTCTTTTGTTTTTAAAGTTGATGTGAAATTATGTGTGCAGTTAGCGAGGTGGGTTTACTAGCGCTTGGGGCGTAGCCTGCTAGAGTTACCGCGCTGAGCATTAGCGTGTTCAACCACACAGCGCTGAGCTGCAGCGCTGTTCCTCCAGTCACGCTGTGAGTTTTTTTTTTTTTTTTTTTTTTTTTTTTGAGACACTGGTGAAATTTATGCTTACATTAGAGGAGAGCTAATTCTGATTAATTGTAGCATAAGGATGTTAGTGGGACAAGTTAATGCTATTGTTATCAAACATGTATTTGGCAATGAGTTTCATAATGATGTTAGAATGAAGTATGATGCTCATGAATCATTTGAGAGATGTTCTTATTACTCATGTCACGACCCCATGTATTTTGACGTTTTAAAGATAGGGAGGCTCTTAATTAGAGAGTGTAATTTGATTAGTCTAATCAAAACTGGAAAAAAAATCTTCTGATAGTTTTTATTAATGTATAAGGCAATGAGCTCTATATTTAATAATCAAAAGGGAAATATGCTCTTGATTTTTATTTATAAGAGTAATGGCTCTAGAAAAGTTCGTGTAATATTATTTTATTTATAATCAAAGTTAAAATAATGCCTTAATTTAATAGAAGATAATGAGCTCTTAATCAGGAGTGAAAATGCTCTTGATTATTTTTATTTATGTATAAGATTAACGTGCTCTTTAATTTAATCAGTGATCAAAAGTGAAAAAGCTCTTGAAAATTTACTTTATATATAGATAGTAGCTGTCTCTTAATTTAATAAATGAAGCGCAATGGACTCTTAAATTAATAATCAAAAGTGGAAAAAAATGCTCTTGATAATCATTTTATTTATAAGAGTAACGTGCTCTTATTTAATAAAGGAAGCAACGACTCTTGAGTAAAAGATGCTCTTGCAATGTTAATAAGCTATCCTAGTTTGTGGTATTACGCAACGTCTGTCCCTAGAAGACGAGCAAGATGGAGGGAGAGAGAGGGAAGAAAGATACCCGTAAACGTCGTGCTAAAACCGTTCAAAGAGTAAGATCGAGTGCACACCCTGCATGGGAGCCTCCCTACTTTAGTGGGATATTCGTCTTGGAAACTTGACCTGACCATCATATGTCTTCTTGACATCAAGAGAATTGTAGTAATATTTTTTCCTTTTTTTTATTTTTCAAATATTTGACGAATTGTAGATGATATATGTAAGTGAAATGTTATAGGTTTGATGCATTGAATATTACGATATGATTCCGGGAAGATGCTTGGTAAAATTTATGACACTCTCGATGCAAATACCAAAGAGTTGGTCAAGGTGAGCGGTTTTCAAGATTTCTTAGAATCTTATATAGAGAAAGAGAGATATAAGATGTCTGCTGGTTTAGTTAGAGGAATGATGGAATGGTTTTGGGATACAACTAACACCTTTCATTTCCCATGGGGAGAGATGGNGCTGGAAATAAGGTAATAATTTCGCTTATTATTACTATTTTGACTAAATTCGCTTATTTACTGAAATTATTGAAAAAAATGTAATAAATTTGCTTATTTATTACTATTTTGAGTAAATTCGCTTATTTACCGATATGCATTATTTGAAAAAATAATAATTATCGCTATTTTTACTATTTTGAGAAAATGTAAAATTTCGTTTATTATACCATCTTAGTAAATTCGCTTATTTACCGAAAATATTGAAAAATGTAATAATTTGTTTATTTATTACTATGTGGAGTAAATTCGCTTATTTACTAATACTATTGAAGAAAGGTAATAATTCGCTTATTTATTACTATTTGAGAAATTCGCTTATTTACCGATATTAATGAAAAAATGTAATAAATTCGCTTATTTACTGAAATTATTGGAAAAAATGTAATAAATTCGCTTATTATTACTATTTTGAGTAAATTCGCTTATTTACCGAAAATATAGTCAAAAGCTCACAGAATGGTCATGAGATAACACCCTATCCTAATGTAATCCACTTAGGGGATATTTGGAATAAAGCATGAGAAAAGGATCATCATCAAATCAAGCTCAAAGCAAAACAATACAGCAAAACTCAACAACCTGCGCCGGCCGTGTAGCGTCATTGCAGCAACCACGCTGAAGAAGCCGCGCTGCAAGTCTTGTGGCGCTGAGCTAAAGCGCGGCTCCTTCACCCACGCCATAAGGTCAGCGTTCTACTCTTTGCTATACTGTGTTGTGGTTTATTGCTTGATTTACAAATTTTGACATCGAAATTGCTGTGTAGGTAGCGAGTTTGGTTTACTAGCGCTCGGGGCGTAGCGCTGCTAGAGTAACCGCGCTGAGCAGTTAGCGTGTTCAACCAAACAACGCTGGTCCTTCCAACAACGCTGTG
>PYUH01000574.1:506833-538859 GCA_016808085.1 Suaeda aralocaspica | reverse complement strand
AAATAGTGAAACAACAACTTAAAAGTCCATAAACATGATTTTTAGGGCTCTCAGGAAACGTACCACTTCTCCTTTGAAGATTGTCTTCGTCGAGTATTAATTTGGGCGGAGTTTCGAATTATTGTTTCGATATTATTAAAATTTGTAGCCACTTTTTAGTAAAATAAATAGCAAATAAAATAATAAATAATTATAATAAAAAAGGGTTGTTAAAAGCAATACTCGGATTATTTAGGTATGAGGAAGAAAGTGAGTTAAAAGATGTGTTGAGAAACGAAGGAAATGAGGGTTTTTATAACAGCGTGGGAACCCTAATAGCGCTGGGCTGCTAGCGTGGTACGCCGTATCACGCTGGCCCAGTAGCGCAGGGAAACCTAAAACGCTGCTAGTGTAGCGTTGTTAGCTTAGTCACGCTGAGCTGTCAGTGTGACTAAATTAACCGCGCTACATTTTTGAAACATTTTTTTTTTAATTTTATTTATTATTATTATTATTTTATTTTATTTATTTATTTAAAATAGTAAAAGAGGCATTTGGATAAAAAAGGTCCGTGAAATAAGAATGAGTTTTATTTTTAAGCCCAAGTATACTCGATTATCCGATCTTCTAGGGAAATGAGTTTTTTAATCATCATAGAGTCTTGCCGCGGGACAGGGGACTAAATTAGGTGTCTACAAACATGGCCTTAACCTTTGTCTGGATTGACTTTAATCTCTCTTTCTTCAACAAGATATCTAAGAAATTTGCCCGATGTGACACCAAAAACACATTTTTCGGGTTCAACTTCATCTTATACGTCCTCAGAATTTCTTTTAAATCAGCTACATGATCTTTAGATTCTTTTCTTTTGACGATCATATCATCAATATATGCTTCCATATTACTTTCCAATTGTTGCTTGAATACTTCATTAACTAGCCTTTGGAAGGTAGCTGGAGCATTCTTCAAACCGAAGGGCATTCTTGTATAACAGTACAGACCAGCTTCAGTAACAAAGGCTTGTTTTTCCTAGTCGTCCTCCCATAGAGGAATTTGATGAAAACCGGAATAAACATTCATAAAGCTCAATAAGGCATGTCCGGCCGTAGAATCAACCAATCGATCGATCTTTGGCAAAGGAAAGCTGTCTTTAGGACAAGCCTTGTTTAAGTCTGTGTATAACACACATTTTCACAATCCCATTCGGTTTAGGCACTAAGATGACATTTGCCACCCAGTCAGGATGTTGGCATGGACGGATGAATCTTGCTTCCAACAACTTCTTTACTTCTTCATCAACCGCTTTGTTACGAACTTCTCCAAGGTTTCTTTTCTTCTGCCTGACAGGCTTCATCATAGGCTTAACATTGAGCTTATGTACAGCTATTTTGGGATCAATTCCCGGCATCTCTTCGAATTCAAATACAAAAATTTTTTTGCATTGTCTAAGTAACGCTCTTATCCCTGTCCCAACATGTTCGTCTGATGCTTGTCTAATTTTCACCGTTCAATCAGGCTTTGACTCATCCAACATAAAGTCTTTATGTTCTCCTCCAACTTGAGGTCGAGGAACTTGATTCAGAATAAGAACAACCATCACTTGATCCTTGGGTGCTTCATCTAGCTTCCTTTTCTTACTTGGTTCCCCCATGTCACTCAACCAAGCTTCAGCTTTCAGTGTGGTAACGTAGCACTCTCTCGCTAACTGCTAATCTCCATGAATAGTTCCCACAGCTTCATTGTTACACTCATACTTCATGAGCATGATATGAGTAACAATGACTGCCCTAACAACATTCAGAGTTGGCCTTCCAAGGATCACGTTATACGCCTGTAGTTCTTTTACCACAAGAAACTTGACAAACATGTTCCGAGTATAATCCTTATCTTTCATTCAAATTTTCAAGGTGACAGTTCCCAATGGGTTTATAACTCCTCCTCCAACCCTAATGATGGGATGGTGGATAGGCTCGAGCTTAGAAGAATCACATTTCAACTTTCTTAGACAATTGTAACTAATTATATCAGATGAACTTCCTGTATCAACAAGTATTATCTTTACTTTCATATTTGCTACTTTCAACTCTACTACCAAAGGATTATCATGAGGTGTTTGGACCTTACCTCGATCTCTATCACTGATTAATACCTTAGGAAACTTAGTTTTGGCATCTTCCTTTGTCTCAGGAGAAGATTCCTAAACAAGGCATCGAACGTACTCCTTGCTTTCTCTCATGGTAGGTCCACCAGCTGCAAACCCACCAGAGATTACATAAACCACATCCTTGTCTGTATCATAATCCTCCTTTGATGTTTCATTTTTGGAAACTAACTTCTATTTTGCACTCTTGTCGGAGGATGTGATCAGATGCTGACTAATCTTCCCTTTGGCAGCAAGAGCATCAAGAGTTCTTCGAAGATCGAAACAATCATTAGTATGATGCCCCACATCTTTATGAAAGTAGCAATATTTACTTGAATCCTGATCCTCCTTTGGGCTTCTCAAAGGAGGTGGATCATCAATATCAACTTTTCCTTAGATCTCCTTGAAGACTAAATGGAGATCCATAGTGAATTCAAACTTTGGCGTATCATTCGCCTTCCTCTTTCGATTCTGAAAAATTCCTTTGCTAGATGAGCCAGACATCCATGTGGCGTGTCTCTTTTGATTATTGTTCTTTTAACTTTGATCACTCTTCTTATCTTCTTTCATCTCCTTGCGGGTTGAAGCACAAAGCTCCTGAGCATGGATGAAGCATTGCCTCCTCCAAGATTCCTTCAAGGTCTTACAATTTCTTCTCACTACATTAAACTTAAATGTTCCATCATGGAGCCCTCTGAAGAAACTATCAAAGGAAACTTCCTCAGAGAGGTAAGGTATCTGCAATGACTCAAGATTGAATCATTGAACATAGCTTCTCAAAGATTCTTTTTCTCCCTGCACGATTATAGCTAAGTACATGCTAGTCTTTTTCTCGCGCTTGTTTTCCATGAAATGATGTACAAAGGTTGTACTTAGTTCATGAAAACTGTTTATAGAATGGTCAAGTAGATTATTGAACCACTTCTGTGCTATTCCCTTAAGAGTTGACGGGAAATAGCAGCACCAAGTTACATCATCTAAACCTTGGAAATACATCAAGTGTTTGTATGTTGCCAACTGCACTTTTGGATCAATTGTTTCATCAAAGGCTTCTACATTAGGCAATTTAAATTTAACTGGGCGAGGTGCCATCACGATTGGTGCAGAAAAGGGGGTCTTCCAATTCAAAGATATGGAGCCCATATTATCTCCAATGATCCCCATAGGATCATTAGTCACATGTTTGGCCATGTAAAGCTCCTTAGGTCTCACCTTGTTCTCCTAGTATTTGATCATCTGTTCTCTTCTGGCCTGATCTGCTTTTTCAGCTTTCTTCTTCTCAAACTTGTATCTCAAATTCTGTTCATCATCATGCTTATCTAACTCGAGAGTAAAGTGGTGTGAATCAGACATCTCTTTGGCGGCAGATGAACTTGACGAGTCAAAGCGACTCTGTTCTCGTTGAGCTCGTTTTGTGTTCAGATATTCCCTTGCATCTTTGCTAGATGCCCTTCTTTCACTAAGAACCTCTCTAGCATCTTTACTTGAAGTCTTCTTAGCCTCAACATACTCTCTAGCGTCATGAACTAATGACTTCTTGAATTCGATGAATTCTCTGGCATCGGACTTTGTCCTGCTTGCTTCAGTATGCCCTTTTGCCACTTCCCGTTTAGGTTTAAACTTAGGAGTGACAGGATACTTCTTGAGTGTACCCCAATGTCTTTTAAGTGGAGCTCTTTACTTCTTTATTTTCTCAAATATCTCTTGGAAAGTGAGTCTTCCTTCACCTTGGTCTTCCTCATTCAGCTTTCCCTTAAGCTTCCTCTGTCGGAGATCAACCTCCTCAAGGGTTCTCTTAGAGGAATTCTCTCGTAGAGCATCCGCAAGGACTCCTTGAGACCTTCCAAGATACCCTTAAGCTGACCCATAGTCACAGGTTGATCCTCCACTGCCTTCCCCTTTGGAGAACCAGTTCCTTGTCCGATTTCATAGTTTCCGGATTGATCAAGGACTGAGTCTCGTCTTCGGTCGGAAGTGAACCACCTGTCATCCTCTGGTTCCCTCCCAATAGACGGCGTCAAATGATGTAGAATGAGTTGCTGGATGGGTCCCTTCGACGGATTACGTGGAATCCTTGTAGGATTTTCCCTCTCCGATGCTTAAGTATTTATAGGAAGATTAAGGATAATTAAATATAATTAACAAAAGGCTAAATCTAGATAGAGAGAGAAGTTCTCCTTGTATGTAAGAATAGATTGAAATTGAATGCCCCCAAATGGGGAGTTCATGCCCTATTTATAGGTTGTTCACCTTGGGGGCTTGCCAATCATATGGCGATATTTATCGCGTTATGACTGGTCTTTCTTTCCTTTATTACCTCATGGGCTTTAAAAGCCTTTGGGCCCTTTTTCTTTGTGAGTCTTTGGTCATGTGTTGAGAATTGTATGAGGTTGTGAAAAATGTCGCCTCCTTATTCCTTTTATGAGTGAACACGTGGTCCAATGAGATAATGACACATATTCATGTGGGCCCAACTCATAGTAGGTCCCCTATTGCCACATGGCAGTGCCACGTTGGCATAGAAACAAGACAAATGGACACGTGGTCCATTTGGTGAGTGACACGTAGCAACCGACTTGGCATGCCACATCAATGGGTCCTTACTATTTAGCTGCATATTGAAAGTTGCCTTAAGCTTATATTAAGAACCCTCAGAGCCTCCATGTTGCTTTCATTTTCTCGGCCTCAAATAACATTCACAATGGCCTGTATTGGAGTCTTAGCATGAAAGCTGAGTTCAACTTTGAAAGTCCTAGATTGGTACGATGTCATCAGTGTTGGCCCTAAGGCGGGGCTAGCAGGACCCACGCCCAGGGCCCAAGAAAGTGGAGGCTTATCAGGGTTCTTGAGATTTTAGGGGCCCGGGGCAAATTATCAAATATGGGCCCTATAAACTAATTTAATATTTTTATATATTATGATGAAATAACGCAAGAATGAAAATGAGTACATTATTTCGTGCTACAAAAGATCTTAATTTATTTAAATATAATCAAAGATAAGTAATACGATAATTATGCACTATCCGTTCTATAATGGTGTTGAACACATTCTCTTTATCAGATTTGCTACTACACATCTTTGACCTTTAATTGTATATTAGTACGGAGTAGTAAAAATTACAAAAATTAGATAGATATTAATAGACTAAATCTTATGGGGGGAAAATCTTGAGATTATATTGAAGCTATATAGAGAATCATATTTTATTGGTAAAATTATTACCAAAAATTTTTATTAATAGGTATTAAATGTAGAAAAATTGAAAATGCTAGTCATAGGTTATAGGTATTTGTAAATTTGAAAAGATAACAAAAATGCAATAGATTTGAGAAATATTTGAAAAGAATAAAAAAATTAAACAAAAAAAATTTTTTATTGGTAAAATTATTAATTAAGAATTTGTATTAATAGGGATTGCAATTTGTTAAGGCTAGCCATAGCATTATAGGTACTAGTAACAAATTTGATAAATGGATGAAATGAAAATGCAAAAGCTTTGATAAATATTTGAAACGAATTTTTTTTTTCTTAAAAAAGCATGCCATGGGACTTGAACCTATAACTTAGGGTGCAACTATGCACAATTCTGCTTGAGAATTGTGACAACTCCACTGGGCCAAGTTACATGATCAAGTTCTACTATCCACATTAATAGATATATACTATTAACTACTGCATACGTAAGCCTCCACTTTCTTGAGCCCTAGGCATGGGCCCCGCTTGCCCTGCCCCAAGGCCGGCACTGTTTCCGTTATAGATTAAACAGACATACAAGTTATTCATAAACACTTGGAAGATCGCAAATTTGGTTGTATTTTGTTATGGTTATATCTTATGATGTGTTTGCTTTGTGAAACAAGTTCGAGCGTCATACATGATGCCCTTTTACGTTGCATATGGATGATTTCATGGTCCTACAACAATTGGGACAAGTGTTATTTTGAAAGGGGGAGTTTGATCCATATTTCATAGCATATTACAGTTAGGGTTTTAGCCTATGTGTCTCTTCCAATCTCAATTAAGGAGTTTTTCCTATATTTGGCTTAGTTTTTAGCATAATATTATAGCTAAATTGTTGTTAGGATATTTTTTTTTAAGTTTGTTAGTAGAATATTGTTAGGAAAAAACACGAGACAACTTCCTTGTTGCACAAGGAATTGTGCTAGATTTTTCCTAGGTTGTTAGGTTTGTCTAAATTAGTTAGGACTTGTTAGTTAGTTTTCTACATTGATTCGAATTAGTTTGTTTTAAAACCCATGTTTTCTTCAATAATATTCAGTCTTGAATTTTGAGTCATATTGTAGATACCTACCTTTGTTCCCGCCTATAGGACAATGATTAAGGTGTGCCCCATCGCAGTAGGTCCAACTTACGAAGTTGATTGCTTGAAAAGGTTATCAAAATCTGTGTGTCGAATGTTAGTCGCTCACCTATATGGACCCACTCCACAATCTGTACATGGGTCTCGCTGCCTGATCAACGAGTCAGGGTTCTGGGGTGAAACGCCATGTGGGGTCTAGGGGGCAACGCCTCTGAACTATGGCCGAATTTATTGCCCAAATACACCGATGATAAGTTCCGATGGCCAAAATGCGCTTAAATTAGTTTCTTTGATTTCAATTTAGTTTTATCTTATTTAATTTTATTTAGTTATATTTTTATACATACATATATTTTATTTTAGTTTTATTTTATTTTATTTTTGAAAACTTAGAAAGTAAATTAAGCGCACAAATATGGCCAAGTACGACAAACTTTCTAGAATGTTCTAGAAGGTACCGTACAGAATCGGGCAGCTTTAGGCCTACGCAGACGTATAATATGAAATATGGAAGTGAATTTTGGAATATATAAGTGAATTCGAAATTATGGAAATTCTAGAATACGTCCCATGTGCGCACACGTGCACATAGTGCGCATAGACGCACAAAGGGGTTGGTTATTGAGAAAACGAGAAAAAGCTTAAGATTTCCGAAAATTCCTGAAACGTTCTTTGACTTTTTAGCTATAAATATGAGTCCATGTCCAGCCATTTTGAACATCTTGAATTTCATGCATCTTCTTGTAATTTGTGCAACCCTCTCTCTTTCACTCTATACTTTCTCTCTCTACAAAACACTTTTCTAAACCTTCCTTAAACACATCCGAGCAATTAATTGATTCCCTTAGTACAATTGTATTATTATTATTATTATTATTATTATTATTATTATTATTATTATTATTATTATTATTATTATTATTATTATTATTACTACTATTACTATTACTATTATTATTATTATTATTATTGCTATTTTAATTAAAGTTCTTATTCAAGCATCAACAAAAAGATGTTGTTTTGACCACCGCACGCAAGGTACTTGAAATGAGATCGACATCAACCACATCTACATCTTGAGTTCTTCAATTAATTGATTTAGTTTATGTGATTTAATTGTTTTTCTTTTAGAAATTTGACATGTTTAATTAAATTCATGAAATCTTGATTAATTATGACTTGATTTTAAATTAAAATCAACTTTAAGTAGAAACATTAATTAGGTTGTTTTATGTAGTTTTGCATGGTAATTGTTTTATTGTTTATAATCACTTATTAATCCAAATTTAATTAAAAGACCGAAAAAACATGATCTCACATAAAGTAAAGATTAATTATTAGACAACGAGCTTAGGTACCCATTAAATTTAATTAATCCTAAAGTGATCACTCATGCATGTTATTAGAAAAATATATAGGCATTAAATAAACTCACATAGAAAATTTCTATGTGTCTTAGGAGCAAGGAATTCAGGTATGTATTATGTGTTATTGCTTTAATACCATGTGTTGAGCTTTGGTAGGAAGTTTGGGCATGTAGGATAGACTTTGTTTTTGTTCTTTCATGCATTAAAGTTTATGTTCAAGGTGATGCTTATGTGAATAGTTGGGTGTAAAGAAAATTTTATGTTAGCCACAAGACCTTCTTTTTGCAGAATTGTTAGTTAGTTTTTTTTTTTTTTTTGGGAAGGGTGGACCATTAATTTTAAGTTTTGTACAGGATGACACATAGTATGCCTAGTAAGTATATTTAAATATAGACATTGGAGAAGAAAGACTATGAAAGTCCACCTCAATACGTTTGGAAGATACGGTTCTACTGTTGGTACATGAGTACGGTGTTGAAGTTACCACAATGGGATCAGCCTGACCATATAGCAGCTTTGATTGTTAGGAGTTTACCAGACCGTTCACCCTACTTAGAAATTAAGGCGAAGTTTAGTGATTTTCTTTCTCTTGGAGGCCTTCCAAACTATTCTAAGTATAAGGATGTTGTTGGCCAGTGGGGTTATGATTGGAGGTTCTTGGAGGGATATATTGCTAAGAAGGAACAGAGTATCAACAAATGAATGCGAATGAGGAGACCTCGCCCGCACCAAGCCCAGAGGGTAGTCCATGGAGTGAAGACCAAATGGTAGAGGAGACTCCTACTGGTTCAAAGACTGGTGAATCCAAGGATAGTTTGTGTTATGAAAATGAGGACCCAGATCCAGTAATCCCGGTATATGTTGACTTGGTAACCGAATCTGAAAAAGAGAAGGAAGAATCAGATCCTGAGGAAGACATAGAAGGAGAAGAAACAGATGAAGAAATGGGGGATGACACTAAGGATGACCCAAAATTTGTATCAAAGAAATATGTTATGTCAAGAGACAAAAAGGATAATGTTAATATGTAGAGACTTTTGTTTAGAAATAGTTAACTAATGAAGTCTAATGTTTTAAATGTCTGGTTGAACGCTTTAAGATATTGTTTACCTTAGTTTTAATAAGTGGCAGTGAGCCATAGGAAGTAATGAGAAAAGTTGCGTAGTAAAATTATTTTATGAATTAGAGCCTCAAGTTGAATAGAACCAAGGGAATTATTTTATTTCTTATGTGCTTTATTCTTATTTTAATAGTTGTGTGTAAACAATCAAGACAAAGTGAATCACTCACTCTAAAAGAATGAAATTTCTTTTATGAGATGAAATGAGAAAGTGTTTTATGATTTAAGTCTATGTTGTCCTAACTTATAGTTAGACTTAATTTAATACAAAGGTCTTTTCCTCTACAGGAGAAATAGAATGGCTGAACGTAACAACAATCAGCTGAATGAAGTAGTAAGGCAATTAGCTACTGTAGCTGAACAGTTAGCTTCCAGAGGAAATGGAAATGGTAGTGACCCTGCTGGGGAACTCTTCAAGAAAATTTCTCAAAGCAAGCCACCCACTTACCAAGGAGAGCACAATCCGACTGTTCTAGAAGGATGGTTGAGAGAGTTTAATAAATTGTTTGGGGTAGTTGAGTGTCCAGAGGAGCTTAAGGTGAACCATGATGTGCACTATCTTAGGGGAGAAGCTGAATTATGGTGGTCACAAAATGAGGATGTAATAAGGGCTTTACCAGGATTTAATTGGAAAGTGTTTCAGGAGCAGATTCGTAATAAGTTCTACCCTGTGTTTCTTCATTAACAGAAGGCTGAGGAGTTTATAAAACTTAAGATGGGGAGTATGTATGTTACTGAGTACTACTCTAAGTTTATAGAGTTATCTAGGTTTGCTCCTGAGGCTGTACCAACTGAGAGGTTGAAAGCTAGTCGCTTTAAGAGAGGGTTACCCTTAGATTTGCATTCACAACTAGCTGGACAGATCTTTGAATCCTTAGATGATTTATATGGTAGTGCTGCACACTTATATGCCATAGACCAAAAGAAGAAGGGGGTACAAAAGGAAAACGAGACGAGAAAGAAAAGGAAGGATGGTGGAGGAAACTTCAACCAACAAGGGAATCATGGTGGATATAAGAGACCTCGTTTCAACAACAACTTCCAGGGTAATAGGGGAAACTTTGGGAAGCCTAACTCTGGAAATGGGAATAGGACTCAGGTGGCTAGTCAAGGAGGGCGAGTGTACTTTTGCAAGAAGTGTCCCAACAACCACCCAGGAAAGGACTGTGCAGGGAACCCAGTGACTTGTAGGTTGTGTAACAAACTTGGACACCGTGAGTATGAGTGCTTCTCTAAGAACAAAGGAAAGGAGGGACAAAATTCTCAAGCTAGGGGGAATTCAGTTGGGGGACAACAAAAGGATTTCCAAGGAATTATGGGAGGAAAGGTGACATCTTAAGCTGGAAGTAGGAATGGGATTGGAAATTGAGGAGGACAGACTAAGACCTCAAACACTAGAAAGCTGAATGTGATGGCTCGAAGTGAAGCGGATGCTAATAAGGATGTGATCACTTGTACTTTTTCTATTCACTCTTTACCTGTTAAAGTTTTGTTTGATTCTGGTGCAACATAGTGTTGGGAAAAGTAGATGCAGTAGACATGTCAATAGTGTTACCTTCAGGACAAGAAGTGCAATGTTCAAGGAGATATCAAGATGTTCCTATTGAAATTGAGGGAGTGGAGTTTAAGGCTAATCTAATTGAGTTTGATTTAGGTGACATAGAAGTGATCTTAGGGATGGACTGGTTGAGTAAGCACAAGGATGAAATTCAACGTGAACCACAGAAGATCTCGTTGATGAATAAGGGTAGAAAGGTGAGCTATTGGAGGGCAGGAAGACCGAAACACAACAAAATAGTGTCAGTAATGAGGTTTGCTAGGTTTGTGAAGAGAGGTTTTCCAATCTACCTTTGTAGTGTGGGAGATGTGGATCATGTTGAGACTGCTAAACCTGAGGATATTAAAGTAGTGAGGGACTTTCTTGATGTGTTTCCGGAGGAGATTCTGGGAATGCCACCTAAGCGGGAAATTGACTTTACCATAGACTTAGTCCTAGGAACAACACCTATTTCCAAAGCACCCTATAGGATGGCACCTGCAGAAATGAGTGAGTTAAAGGAACAGTTGCAGGATTTTTTGGAAAAGGGGTACATCAGGCCTAGTGCTTCACCTTGGGGAGCACCAGTATTATTTGTAAAGAAGAAAGATGGGAGTTTGAGGTTATGTATTGACTATAGGGAGCTGAATAAAGTGATGATCAAGAATAAGTATCCATTACCAAGAATCGATGACTTGTTTGATCAATTGAAAGGAGCTACGGTGTTTCCGAAAATTTACTTGAGGTCAGGATACCATCAATTGAGGATTGCAACATACCGAAAACTGCTTTTCGCACTAGGTATGGACACTATGAATTCATTGTTATGCCTTTTGGGTTAACCAATGCGCCAGCAATTTTTATGGATCTAATGAATAGAATCTTCCAACGGTTTTTGGATAACTTTTTAGTCGTTTTCATTGATGACATCTTGGTGTATTCTAAGAGTAAGGAAGAACATGTGGAGCATTTGAGGACAATTTTGAGGACATTAAGGGAAAATGAGTTATATGCTAAGTTCTCGAAATGTGAATTTTGGTTGGAGAAAGTAGCATTCTTGGGGCATATTGTGTCTAAAGAGGGAGTTGAAGTAGATCCAGCAAAAATTGAAGCAGTTAAGGAGTGGCCTACACCGAAGAATGTAACGGATGTACGAAGTTTCTTAGGGTTAGCAGGTTACTATAGGAGGTTTGTGAAGGACTTTTCGAGGATTGCTAAACCCATGACTTCGTTAATGAAGAAAGACTGTAAGTTTGAGTGGAGTAATAAGTGTGAAGAGGCATTTCAGACTTTGAAAGAGCGTTTGACTATAGCTCCAGTGCTAACCTTGCCAGATGGAAGTGAATCTTATGATGTGTATAGTGATGCTTCTAAAAATGGTTTGGGGTGTGTATTAATGCAAAATAGAAAGGTGATAGCTTATGCTTCGAGACAATTGAAACCATATGAGGTTAACTACCCTACTCATGATCTAGAATTAGCAGCAACAGTGTTTGCCTTGAAAATATGGAGACATTACTTGTATGGAGTGAAATGTAGGATATACACAGACCACAAGAGTTTAAGTACTTTTTCACTCAAAAGGATTTAAATATGAGACAAAGGAGATGGCTCGAGTTGATCAAGGATTACGACCTAGATATCCAATACCATGAAGGGAAAGCCAATGTGGTAGCCGATACTCTAAGTCGTAAAACAAAATATGGAGTGAACACCATGGTGGTTGCTAATGAGCTTGTAAGGACATAGAGAGATTGAGTTTGGAAATAGTGAAGGAGGGAGAGTTGGAAGAAATTCTTTGTAATCTTAGTATCCAGCCAACAATACTTGAGGAAATTAAAAAGAACCAGGAAGGAGATGTAAAACTGCACAGAATTAAGGAAAATCTTAAAGCAGGAAAGCCTATGGATTTTAAGATTCATGAGGATGGAAGCTTAAGGTATAAGGGAATGTGGTGTGTTGGTGAGGATTTGAAGCGAAGAATCATGGAGGAGGGTCATAATACCCCGTATTCAGTACATCTTGGAGGCGATAAACTTTACAAGGATCTGAAGAAGATGTATTGGTGGCCTAGGATGAAGAGATAAGTGGCTGAATTTGTGAGTAAATGTCTTACTTGTCAAAAGGTTAAATTTGAGCATAAGAGACCTCAAGGAGAAGTCCAACCACTCGAGATACCAGGATGGAAATGGGATTGCATTTCGATGAACTTTGTGACTTGCTTGCCAAAGTCTAAGGATCAGAATGATACCATATGGGTAGTGGTGGATAGACTCACTAAGTCAGCAGTGTTTATACCCATGAAAGAGACTTGGAAAATGGAACAACTTGCAAAGGCTTACATAAAATATGTTGTGAGGCTACATGGAGCTCCAAAGGATATCGTGTCAGATAGGGATTCTAGGTTTCTTTCGAAATTCTGGAAAAGTGTTCAGGAGAATTTTGGCACGACCTTGAAGATGAGTACAGCTTTCCATCTAGCAACTGATGGACAAACAGAGAGAACCATACAAACCTTAGAAGACATGCTAAGGGCATGTGTAATGGACTTTCAAGGGAATTGGGAGGATCACTTAGATCTCATTGACTTTTCATACAACAATAGCTACCATGCAAGTATTGGCATGACACCCTTTGAAGCTTTGTATGGAAGGAAGTGTAGGAGCCCTTTGTGTTGGAACGACATAAGTGAAATAGTGATTCTAGGACCTCAGTTAATAGAGGTGACCACCGAGAAAATTAGAGTAATACAAGCAAAGATTCAAGCAGCACAAGATAGACAAAAGTCCTATGCGGATCAAAAACGCCAAGAAGTTGTGTTTGAAGTTGGCGAAAAGGTGTTACTTAAGGTATCACCAATGAAAGGAGTGATGAGATTTGGAAAGAAAGGAAAGTTGAGCCCAAAGTACATAGGACCCTATGTGATCTTGCAAAAGGTTGGAAAGGTAGCTTATAAGCTAGCACTACCAATGGAATTGAGCAAAGTTCATAATGTTTTCCATGTGTCTCAACTAAGGAAGTATGTGCCAGACGAGTCACATGTGTTACAATCTAAAGCAATAGAGTTAGACCAAAGTTTGACCTATGAAGAGAGGCCAATTAAAATCCTAGATAGTAAGGTTAGGGATACTCATAGAAAGAGTGTCAAAATAGTGAAAGTGTTGTGGTCTAACCAAGAAACTGAAGAAGCTACTTGGGAAGCTGAAGATTTGATGAGGGAAAAATGCCCAGAGTTTTTTCAGGTTAGTAGTAGAGTTACGGGGACGTAACTCGATTTTTAAGGGGGGTAGAAAGCGACCTGTTTTCGCGCCTTTTACCCTCAATTTTGCAAGTTTTTACGAGTTTCTATGACTTTTGAGTAAGAACTTTTATTTTTGTCTAATAAAAGTTGGCAAGTAAGTGTCTAAAGTCTACAACAACATAGTGTTTCAGCAACAAAGTATGAAGTAAAAATAGTCTCTATTCAAATTCCATACACTAACCTACACAAAGTTTCGGGACGAAACTTCTTTTAAGGGGGGTAGACTGTAATAACCCACATTTTCACGTAATTAAACAAATTATTTTTGTATTTTATGCGTATAATTTTCGTATTTTAGTTGTATAATTTCAATATTTTTATTGAAAATTATGTTCAATAGAGTATTAAATAAAAAGAAATTAATAAAAATAAAATAAATAGCAAGTTTTGGTTGAAATAGTTATTTGTGTTCTTAAATAATATTTTTATGATTAAAAATATTTTTAAAGCTTATAAAAATAGATTTCAAAGGTTTCCTAATTTGTTTAGGAGTATTTATGGGCCTCACCAAAATCCTACTTTGGGGCCTATAAATACCCTATAAAACCTAAAATTTTAACTTTTCATGATCATACTAGTCATTAGGATTCCAAAGATCTAGAGAGAAAAGGGACGAAAAAAAAAAGAGACTTGCAAATTCCGGAAAAAAAAACAGTTTGGAAAATCCGAAGAAAAAAAAATTGTGCCTCGGGATCGGCGACCAACTGGACCCACCGCCGGCCGCTGCACCAGCGCAACAGCCACCGCCGGCCACCCTGCTGCCGCCGCTGCACTTCCTCGCTCCCCTATTCTTGGTATTTTTCGAAACTTTTTATTAAAAAAAAATCTCCTTCTTTATTTTTGCAAGTTCATGTTTATAATTATGTTTAATCATGTTTTTATAAGTTTAATCATGTTTTGATATAAGTATGAATTGTTTTAAAGCATGAATTAATTTTGTTTTTCATAAAATTATAAATAAGGGTTTGAAAAAATTATGAAGTTATGATTTTATGAATTTTTATGTTCTAAACTTTGATATTATGATCATAAATTATTGTTGGGCGAATTTATGATGATGTTATTAAGTTTAGATTGATTTTTAAGGGTTTTTAACTTATTTTATAAAGCTGTCCAAATTTTATAATCATGAATTTGAGTTGAATAAATATTATGAGCATGTTTTGGCATATGAAAAATTGTTCTAAAGCCTAGATTGATTTCATAAATATGTTAGTAGATTGTAGAAGTGTTTTGGCATGAAATTATGATGTTTTCATAAGTTTTTCATGACTTTAAAGTTTATAAATAAATCTGAAATTTTAATAAAAACAAGTTAAATTAAGTTTCAAGTGTCCAAATTTGTACTAGTATGATCACACATCAATTCTATGTTGATCTATATAAATTTTAGTATGTTTTATGAAGTTTAAAAGTGATTTTAAACATGTTTAACATGCTATCCAGATTTTATAAATTAATTAATTAGGTTTTTAAAGTATGTAACTAGCATAAATTGATCATATAAGTTAAGTAATACATTGTATGATCGATTAGTGTTGTTTTCGGAGGTTTTCAAGGAGTTTTGATAAATTTAGTTTCCTGTCCACTTTTCTAAAGTGGCATAAATTTTTTATTAAGGTTTTATAAAGCATAATTAAGTCCCGAAAACTGAGTAGAATTGCAATAGAAAAGAAAAGTGAAGTATGGAATTGAATAGAGACCATATAAGGAAGTTTTGGACAAAGTTTCCAAATTTAGAAGTTAGTTATAGTTGTTGTAGAACTTAGTCAACAAGATTTTAATTTAGTTCGGTTTTTCCTTGTGTAGGAGACTTTGAACTAGTCCACTTCTAGGAGTTGTGGCGGAGCACAGTTATTATACAAGGTACGTAAGTACTAAAGTCAAACATAAGAGTTAGAATGCATGCTTGAGTAATTCTTGATTACATGAAATCTTGTATGCTTGTTTTGAATCATAAATTTATATGCATGACAAGTTTGTTAGTAGCATGTTCTTAAAGTATGATGGCATTCCATGACTAACTAGAAAGTTTAATTTTTATAAGCTTGAATTGGAATGTTATGATCAGTTTAATTTGGCCAATAGTTTATTGATCAAGGAAGAAAGTTATTTTTAAGTTGGTTAGTTACTTAATCAACAAGAAAGATAGTTGTGAATTTTTATTCACATAATTGAAAGAAGTTATGAGCAATTATTTTATATATAATAACACTCATAGTTTAATGTGTGGTCAAGAAGAAAGCAAGTTATTAGCCACACACAATTAATGTGTGGTAAAGGAAGTTGAGTTTAATTAAAGAACACACATAAAGATTAATTTTGAATCACCTTAAGTTGAAGATAATTAAAATGGCATACTTGATTTGATGCATGTTATTATGTGATGTTGCATGAGAGTCATAACATTGTTAAACCTGTTAAATCACGTAAAGTGTAAGAGGACTTGCATCAAAACTCTTGGAACGTATATACCTTGAGCATGAACAATGGGGGAAGTCGTATGGAACAATGAACTATGACTCCTAATTGGAGTACAAGACGTTGTACTCTTTTATATTTTTAATGCGCTGGATATCCGTCACTTTATGTGACATAGTAATATCTTTCGGGAGTTTCTCCCCAAATGGTGCCCAATAGGGCGATGATTTTTTAGGAGGAAACCCGTTCGATGCAGGATCCATAATTATAAATATAGTAATTAATTTAATTGAGTTCATGTACAGGAAAAAGGTTGTCAAAGGTATGTTGAGTGCATGTTTTATTTCTTATTGTTGTTGCATAGTCTTTAGTAGTTATGTACTCAGCTTTGCTGACTGTTTGCTTTGTGTGCATGGCTTTGTCTTGGAATTGGCCCTACAATGACCCACTTGTGGTGAGTAGTTGTCTGTTAAAAGAAAAGCTGCAGGTACAAGTGGGCATAAGTCATTTTATGATGGGATGGAGTGAGAGCACTTGTTGTGTTTTGTAGCTTTGCTTAGTTTTAATTGCTTATGAAGACTAACCTTTGTTTGGATGTTTGGATTTCGAAAGACTTTTAATATTAGTTTTGTTTTGGTTTTTAAGGGCCATTAATATGGTTCCGAAGTGTAATAAATTTAAAGTTGATTTTAATTTGAAGTTGTTGAAGTTTAGTTTTTACAATGTTTTGGTTTTAAGACTTCCGTTGTAGTACTTTGATAAATGTCTTAGCCGTTATCACGGTGGCGGTAATACTTTGGTTTTTCCATGTTTAGTAGTTTTAGTAAAGATAATTCTTATTAATTTACTATGTTTTCCGGAAAAATGAGAAGTAGGAAGTTAGGAAAATCCACGGTGTTACACAAACAGTCAGCAAAGCTGAGTACATAACTACTAAAGGCTATGCAACAACCAAAACAAATAAAACATGCACTCAACTTACCTTTAACGACCTTTTTACCTGTACATGGACTCAATTAAATTAATTATTATATTTAAAATTATGGATCCTGCATCGAACCGGTTTCCTGCTTAAAAATCATCGCCCTATTGGGCACCAACTTGGGAGCAAACCCAAGAAGGTATTACTATGTCACATAAAGTGACGGATATCCAGCACATTAAAAATATAAAAGAGTACAACGTCTTGTACTCCAATTCGAAGTTATAGATCATTGTTCCATACGACTCCCCCCGTTGTTCATACTCAAAGTATATACGTTGCAAGATTTTTGATGCAAGTCCTCTTACACTTTACGTGATTTAACATGTTTAGAAATGTTGTGACTCTCATGCAACATCACATAAAGACATGCATCAAGTCAAATAAGAAAATTTAATTATCTTCAATTTAAGGTGATTCCAAATTAAACTTATGTGTGTCCTTTAATTAAACTGAACTTCCTGTACCACACATTAATTGTGAGTGGCTAATAACTTACTTTCTTCTTGACCACACATTAAACTGTGAGTGGCAACATATCTAGAATAATTGCTCATAACTGCTTTTAATCATGTGAATAAAAATTCACAACTACCTTTCTTGTTGATTAAGTAACTAACCAACTTAAAAACAACTTCCTTCCTTATTAATAACTATTGGCCAAATTAAACTGATCATAACATTCCAATTCAAGCTTATAAAAATTTAACTTTCTATTTAACATGGAATGCCATCATACTTTAAGAACATGCTACTAAAAACTTGTCATGCACATAAATTCATGATTCAAAACAAGCATACAAGATTTCATGTAATCAAGAATTGTTCAAGCATGCATTCTAAATCTTGTGTTTGTCTTTAGTACTTACGCACCTTGTAAAGTAACGGTGCTCCGCCAAAACTTCTAGAAGTGGACTAATTCAAAGTCTCCTACATAGGAAAAACCGAAATTAAATTAAAACCTTGTTGACTAAATTCTACAACAACTATAACTAACTTCTATATTGGAACTTTGTTCAAAACTTCCTTATGTGGTCTCGATTCAATTCCATACTACAATTTAACTTTTCTATTGCATGACTACTTGGTTTTCGGGACTTATTTATGATTTACAAAACCTTAGTATAATTTTTATGCCTCTTTAGAAAAGTGGACAGCAATATAAAATTACTAACACTCCTTGAAAAGCTTCAAAAACCACATAAATCAATCATACAATGTATTACTTAATTTATATGATCAATTTATGGTAATTAAATACTTTAAAAGCCTATTTATTCATTTTTAAATTCTGGACAGCATGTTAAACATGCTTAAAATCACTTTTAGACTTCATAAAACATAGTAAAAATTATATGTAACATCATAGAATTCATATGTGATCATACTAGCATATTATGAACACTTAAAACTTACTTTAACTTGTTTTTATTAAAATTTCAAATTTATTTATTATCTTTAAAATCATGAAAAACTTATAAAATTTCATGATAAAACTCTTCTACAATCAACCAACATAATTATGAAACCAATCTACACTTTAGAACAATTTTTCATAAGCCAAAACATGATCAAAATATTTATTCAATTGAATTTCATGATTATAAATTTTGGACAGCAAATTATTTTATTTTTAAAGCCTTTAAAATTCAATCTAAACTTCATAAAATCATCATAAATTCATACAACAATAATTCATGATCATAATGTTGAAGTACGAATCATAAAAACTCATAAAAATCATAACTTGCATAATTTATAAACCCTAATCTAAAATTTCATGAACAACAATTTTAATTCATGCCTTAAAACAAATCATACTTTATTAAAACATGATTAAAACTCATAAAAACATGATTAAACATAAGTATGAACATAAATTTGCAAGATTGAATCAAAAAGAAAGAAGTAGAATTTTTTTTTTATAAAAGTTTGATTAATATACCGAAGGGGAGGAGGTGGCAGCGGCGGCCGGCGGAGGTTGCGGCGGCCGGCGGTGGCAGCAAAGGGGGTCCGGCTGGCACGGATCTCGAGGCAACCCAAAATTCTTTTTTTCCCGAACTGCACAACTGCAGTTTTTTTCTTCTTCTTTTTTTTTTTTGGAAATCACAAGCCCCCCCCCCCCCCTTTTTCTCTTCTCTCTAATATTTTGAAATCCTAATGACTAATATGAGCAAGAAAATATGAAATTTTGGGTTTTAAGGGGTATTTATAGGCCCCGAAGTAAGATTTGGAAAAGTCCATACTAATCTTAACAAGTGGAAATTACCTTTAGGCCCTTGCCTCAAAATAAATTAGGAAACCTTTGAAAATTCTATTTTTAGAAGCCTTTTATAATATTTTTAAACATAAAAATATTATTTATGAACACAAATAATTACTTTCAATCAAAACTTATTATTTATTTTTTTATTATTAGTTTCTTTTATTTAATATGCCCATTGAACATATTTATTTATTTTCAATAAAAATATTAAAATTATATGAATAAAGTACAAAAATACTTTCTTAAAATACGTGAAAATGTGGGGTATTACAAATTGTAACCAAATTTTAAAAATTCTGCTAAAAAAATGGTTAAACTAACAATGTAACTAACAATACACACTAATAAACACTATTCAACAACCTTAAACAGTAAAAATCTTATCTGCTTCAATGGAAGAGAGAAAGCTCGCTCACAACAACTTCAATGGAGAATTCAGGGTCGGATTCTGTGGAAAAGTAGCAGCTTAAATTAAAACTACACTATTTTATTTTTGGAAGGAAAATAAAGTACTACTTGTACATTCCCTTCCAAAAAAAAATACTTGTATATAGTAATGTATCAGACAAAATATACGATGTATCAACATACTTGCCAAATAAAAAAAGTAATCAATAACATAGTTAAACAAATCATGAAAATTGTGTCCTTTTTCACAAGATTACATTAGATGGGAATGCGATGGATGAGAGTGGATTAGAAATGATTGTCGGGATTAAAATGGTTAGAAAGGACTATCGCGATTAAAATGGATTAGAATAGATTGTCGGGATCTTGCTTAAAATTTGCAGGGACCTACTCGCGGAGTTGCAGCTGAATTTGCTCTTTGAGGCAAGATCGACAAATGAAGTAGGTGATATTCTAGAAAAGGATGCAAATTCTAACTTGTAGGTTTTGAACCAAATATGTATTTTGATCTACCCTACTCCTGTCTGCATTAATAGGGGTGTGCACCGGTCCAAGACCGAACCAGGACCGGTTAGACCGGAATCTCCAGGTTTTTTGGATCGGAGATCGGATCGGAAAATTACGGTCTGGACCGGACCGGACCTGAATTTTCCGGTTCGGACCTGTTCTGGACCGGTTCGTTGGACCTGAAATTGTTGTTTTGTCAATTTTTTTTATTAAAAAAAATAATTATTACTTTAAAAAAAAATTATTTCCCTCTTATATATACACTAAGTATAACATAAAATTTAATGATATATAAAGCATAAATAAATGTAATATTTTAGCTAAAAAAACCTTTATATATATTAAATTTTTACAATTATCAACTAAAAATACTAATTTTTTTCAAGGAATCCGGTCCGGACCGGATTATGCGCACCCCTATGTATTAAAGCTTTAATTAAAGACTTGTATGCACTCCAAAACTCTACTACTTAGCAACCGGGTGATGCCCTAAGCTATAACTCTGATGTACTAAACCTTAACTTGACTTAATCTATGCATCCTTTCCTTTAAAATATTAATACACAAGAAAGGCATCTTCTACTCTATCATCTAGTCGATACATAAATGGCAATGAAATATTGTTCGAAAATGAGTAATTTTTGTGCCTAATTATAGTTCATTAGGCTCTATATATTTATTCACTTATATAATACTATTGTAAATACTCCCTTTGCCTCTAATTACTCGATACATGTCCTTTTTGGGAGTTAAAGGTTAAAAGCTTGACCATTTTTTACGACAACTTAATTGTCATAATGTGAAGTCTATTAATATCTAGTTTTTATGATTTAATTAAATACATAAATAGAGTTATTAATAGTCAAACTCATGACCGTCATCGTATCTTAAAACCCTAGTTTGAAATAAAAAAAACCCCAAATTGAATTGAAATTTAAAAAAAAAAACAAATTTGAAATCATTAATGGAAATAAAAAAATTGAAATCAAAATCCTAACCTGGAAATATACCTAAATATACTTTTTCGTTTGTTCAGAATAACCAAATTCAAGAGCATTGCAAGACAGCCACATTTCCGCCACCGCTTCATTTTAACCAAAAGGGTTATAATTCATTGAAACCTTAACCCAATGATAAGGCAGAAGGGACAGAAACAAAGGAGGAAATGGCCAAAAACAATTGGCGGAAGAAATAGAAAGAGGGGATGAAAGGGTAAAGAGTAGAATGGATGGCTGAGATGGATGGACTAAGAATCAATGGTTGAAATGAACGTTGACGCAAGCAAGAAGAAGGAAGAGGGGCTGACTAATAAATCACTGTGATATGCAAAATTGCATATGACAAGGACATTTTAAAGTAATATTTTAAAAGTTTAGAGGTAAGGTCGTTTTTTTATATGCACTTTAAGGGGTAGTGTGGTAATAAAGTTTTTTACCTATTTACGAAAATGCCAAATGATTTCCTATATATACATATTACAGTGATTTACAGGATATTATCCGAGTAAAAACTACTCTACACTGTTCATTTTAAATAGTGTATGAGTTCCCTACTTATTTAATGCAATATAATAATAATATTTTTTTTCGAGAGATTGTATAATAGTAATATATAATATACTACCTCTGTTAATTTTTAGTTGCAACACTTACTATTTTGGGCTGTTATCAAATAATTGCAACACTTACTTTTTTCCTTTTTTAGGTAAACTTTTTGGGGTGAAATTACCAATATACCCCTGCTTTATTTTCTAACAAATAACTTAAGCATCCTAATTTGTTGTTGATATTTCTTAACGCTGCTGGATTAACATCTAATTACTCCCTCCAAATACTTATTGCTTCTCCCAACTACCTCGATCAATACATTGAATGTATTGATTCTGGAGAACTGACATGAAGATGAAGCGTTTCATCTTCATTCAATTCATCCAGCAGGCCGTGTTTAATTCTCGCCTATTTCTCTGCTTTCTGTGTTTCATCTTCTCAATCTTTTCTCTCTCTTTCATCTTCCGTTTTACAAACCCTAAAAAAAAAGGAAAATGCTCTCTCTTCTTCAACCCTCGCCACCTACAAAACAAAAAAATGTCAGTTCTGAGTCCTTTACATAAAGCTTTGTTTGAAACAGAAAATGAGAAGGAAATCCAGTATTTGTTCTTGATGATTGAGGGAATTGAAAAGGGAGTTAAGTTCCCTAGGTCAGCCTACTACTCCGGCGAAGCTGCGAAACACCTTAATCGTAATCTTCTTAAAGCTTTAGGTGAAGCTGTTGGTGCGCATGATGTAGATCTGAAAGGAACACCTCCTTCTTCTTCAGATTGTAAGAGTAAAGGGGTTTGTAGGGTTTTAAACCCTACCGGAAACCTCCTTCGTGTAAGGAGGTCCTCAAGGAGGAAGGGAAAGCGTGGTGTTAAGCTTGTTGATCTTGAGGATGAATCCCCCCCACCTGCTGAACCCTGTACTGAAATGGCTGTTGCTGTTGAGCCCTATGATGAGCCACCACTAGCTTCTGAAGACCCCAACCATCCCTTTGATGAGTCCTCTGTGCTGGCTCTCCTAGCCACCCATTCTTCCTCCTCTGACGATGACGCCAAGGGCAGAGGAAAGGCAGTTCTTGGTGGTGGTTCTCCTGAGATTTGATGGGTGGTCGGTAAAAGTTCTTATAACCTTAATTAATTTTGTGATTGTTTGTTTTTTTGGGGTTTGAAGTGTTGTTGGTGTTAACCTGTTAGATCCGTCTAAGTTAGTGTCCTTTTATGGGGTGTTGTTGATGATTATACTGTTGTTGATGATTATGCAGTTGTTTGTTTGTTTGTTGATGGTTATACTGTTGTTGATGATTATGCAGTTGTTTGTTTGTTTGTTGTTGATTATACTGTTGTTCAAGATGTTTGTGTTTGTTATTCATGATTATAATCTTGTTGACTACACTTCTGTTTTGTTCATTAAAGTGCTGCTACTGTTGATTAACTTCTTATGGATGTTCATGAAACTGGTGTTGTTGATGATTATGCTGTTGTTAATTAAACTGTTGCTGTGATTGGTTAAACTGATGATGTTGTTGTTGATTATAATGTTGTTGTTCTTCATGTAACTTGTTTCTGTTGTGTTTGTATGCATGTTTTTTCATGGGTCAGTTGCTTTGATTATGGTCAATGGTCCCTTGGTTGTTCATTGATCAATGATGATGACCCCTCCTATGTGCAACACAATACAGTCCCTAGGTAAAAGCTTCATGCAAAGCAGTTACATGAGTCCCATTCCATGGTATATTATGAGTCCCCATTTTGTTACTTAAATTGATATTTGTCTACATTCCAAATGATGAAGGGGCTCATTTAAAACCCAATCAAGAGTTGTGATGCTCCTGTTCTGTATATAACAGTTCAGTTGAGGTTGATCACTCTCATGATTAGTGGTAATGATGAAATATTAACTCTCTGATGGATTGACAAATACAGAATGAAACAAGGTTGTTGTGCAAAATATTTTGTTTCCGTGTTTTTCATTTTCATGTAAAGGTCATACACACATTGCTTCTTATCATGACTGCCTATTCAAAAGTGTATTACACACATACATATTTACAAACCTTAAAAAAAATCAGTCATTCAAAATACATATAACCTGATTGCTTCATTACTCCATTAAAGATGTTTAGGTTATATGTGACAGTCATGATGTGTCTGCATGAGTCCCTTTCTTCTTCAGTCAACATCAACTTGTAGATTGTTATCAGCTTCTGCCTGTAGTTCCATTGTTGGTTGCCTGAATCTGTCATTCAAGTACTGCACAGCTTCTTGCACAATTTTCTGATCAAATTCTAAGTTATCTGGTAGAAGTCCCAACTCATCCAATCCCCTCTTACCCATATGATCTATCTTGTAGTTGTTCCCTCCTTTTACTGACAAAATGTCAACCATACATGATTGCAATGTAAGCCAAGTGTATTTGTTTGCAATAGGATCAAGTGTGTCATATGCATGACTGACATGATCAATGAGTTCCTCAATTGTTCTTGGAAAGTGTTGGTACTGAATTGATTGAATGGAGTTGAATAACCCTAGGTCTAGGACATTAAGGTCTGGTGACTGAGCTGGTTGGAAAACCATATTGATCTTCCATCCATTTGTCTTTGTTGCTTGCATCCATTCATTGTCAAATGGAATTTGATGAGGCCTAGCATTATCCCATTGAATGTAAACTTCTTTTCCTAGAATTTCATGGGGCCAATTTTGTTTAACACATGGGATAATGTTTTTAAGCAACATCTCTCTGACTACCTCTCTTGTCACATTTTGATGAGCCTTAACTTCCCAAGTTCCTGCTTCCCTGTTCTTGCTGTTGTTTGTTGCTTGTTTATGATAAATTAAAGGCCATATTCCATATTTCCCACTATGAACCATTCTTCCTGATTCATCAAACAAGGGTCTCCCAATGACAGCCATAAACATTGCCTTGATCTTGTACCTTTTTGACACTTGACATCTGTAGGGGTCATCCTCCTTTGGCAGCAAGTAAAATCTTCTTGTTTCTGGGTTCAAGTAGAACCACTTCTCATCTGTGTGTAGGGTTAATTGCATATCATGAAATGTTGCTTTTTGGGTTGGACTTCCAGGAATGATGTGTGACAAAACCCACTTCATTCTTGCAATTTTGTGGTCAGGGGTTAATTTAGGATGATTGTTGCTTGTGTGACTTCTTAGTCTGCCCCTTTTCTTAAGGTTATGCACATATACATGAGAAACATTCAAATGTTTTGCAAAAGATGTTAAAGTAGTCCTGAATTGTAATGGCACTGATTGTAAAAACTGATCACTAATTTCCTTTGGTTTTCTACCCACTTTACCTGTTTTGTGGGATCTGACATCAATCAACTGCCCTCTCTGCCTCTGTTCCTTTACATATGAGTACAATCTAGATATTGTTGATTTGTGAACCCCCACTTCCCTTGTTAATTGTGCCTGACTTCCATATGGGAGGCTTTCTTGTTTTTCCATTGCAAGTATATTGTCAACTATTTTCCTCCTTTTGTCAAGGGATAATTCTGGTTTGCAGTGACTTTTGGTTTGCAGTGACTTACAATATCTTCTGTTTCTGCCCTTTCTCTTTGTTCAAGTTGTTCTTGTTCAAGCAGAAGTTGTTTTATGGAGAACCAACCATCATCAACTTGGTTATCTGCCATTGTTGTTTTGGCTTGAACTAATTGTGTTTCTGCCTTCCTGAGTCCCTTTTTGCAGGATAGAGAAGGGTGGATGTGGCAGGATTGCTACTTTTTGGGGATGTATATAAAGCCTAACTTTGGTTCATTGAAGCTGGTTGGGGACTGCTGGTGGAGGAGTTTAGGAAGAAGACTGGCTTAGGAGCCGATGTCTTTTTTTGTGATTTTGCCATGTTAGTTGGCTGTAATTATTGCCTTCTTCTCCTCCTTTTCTCTGGTTTTTTTTTTGGCAAGCAGTGCCTCTTAAAACTTTTGTGTAAGTTGTATGGAATTTGTATTTATGGGGTGGAACATGGGTTTATGGAAACTTTTTGATTTGAATTTCCTCTAAGTGTAGAGGGAAATTCAAAAAAAAGAAAAACAATTGATGTTTTTAGGGGGAACTTTTCCCCCATAAAAATTTGCCACCAAAATTTGGGTGGACCATCCTACTTTTACTTTTCTTTAATCAGTTTTTTCTCTCTCCTCTCTATTTAATCACATACTCTTATAATTTACTAAACATCATTAAAAAAAATTGCCTAGGCCTACGTGCAAGCCCAAGTGTTGCGACTAAATATTAACGGAGGTAGTAACATAAAATGGCAACTATAGTTGCTACTAATGTCAACGTGTACTCAACACTAAAATACTCATCTCACTTACCCTCCTTTCCTCAAACTCTAACTACACAATCTCATAATCTTTCCATTTCGTTCAATAACTAGAATTTTGGCCCGTGCAATGCACCGGGTCGGCTACAATTATCATATATGGTTTTTTTTTTTTTTTATAATGTACTTTTTTGTTTAGTGCAAAATTAGATTGCATAAATTGTAAATAAGTTACTAATTAAAAAAGCAAAAAAATTATAAAAGTCTTAGGTAAAAATAACAATGTTATAATTTTGGTACAAGTA
Source organism: Suaeda aralocaspica (assembly GCA_016808085.1). Classification (NCBI taxonomy): domain Eukaryota; kingdom Viridiplantae; phylum Streptophyta; class Magnoliopsida; order Caryophyllales; family Amaranthaceae; genus Suaeda; species Suaeda aralocaspica. Next base: position 512,386 of record PYUH01000574.1, on the reverse strand, counting down.
AATAAACGATACAAATTAAAAGCTCATACATTACAAGACTTTATTATTCATTACTTTGAAATATTAAACATTAAATTTATTATAGATTGGTGGTTAAACTTTATATTTTAATTTGTGCATTATAAAGCGTGACACGTATTGGCCCATGCCACTTAGCCTAATTTCGTTGACAGCTACTTTTTTAATATATTATATATAGATTACTCTAAAAAAATTCCTCAAATTAAGTGCAAATAATTCCAATTTCAGCAAATTAAAACGTAAACAAACCACTGTAGTTTCAGGCACTACAATGATTCTTCCTCAAAATCCAGTAATGGGTGATATTTCTGCCACTCTAATTTCTGCACTTATTGCTCGTGCTACATTTGGTGTTTGGGAGCTCACTGCTACTCACAATGTCTTTGACTCGGTAATATATTAATTTTTTTTTTGTTCGTGAATTTCTTGGTTTCATTTTGGTTGATTTTTTAATTGGGTGATTTTTGTTGGGGTTGTAAATTTTGTGGGTATTTTGATTTTTTGCTTTATAATTTTGTTGGGTGTTTGGGAAATTGATTAATTAATGCTGAACAAATTGTGGGTTTTGTTGTTTGATATTGGAATTTTTCTGGGGTTTTGGAAAAAGAAAGGAATGTTTGATTGAATTTTATTACTTTGCATGTATTTTTACATTGCTCTGTTTGTAGTATCTTGATTAAATTCCATTTTTGAGCTTTATTATTCTTTTTTAAAGTAAAATAATAAATTATTTTGCCTGCGCATTATGCAATTGAATTTGTTAGTTGGAGCTTGAAAATATTCTGGTCATTATTATTCAAGAAAACAGTTGGGAAATTCATAGTTCTGATATGTTTGGTGTCAATTATTAAATCATTGTGCTTTGATGGTCCACAAGGAGTTGTCCTTGATTTATAGAAGAAAACGTTTTTTTTTTGTATGCTTCATTCTTCTATCCTTATTTATGGCTACATGACTAATAATGAATTTATTTGCAATAAAAGACATGTACTATGACATAGTTAAACCGTTAACCACTAATGTTTAACTTTGTAGTCACGAGTTCAATTCTTATGCAAGTTGTTTCTATTTCTTTTTAATCATATCAATCAATCAAAGCCTTAGTCCCATAATCGGAGTCATCTGCATGAACTAAAATCAATCATCACATGTGTATGGTGATATTTAATGATGAATAACATAGAACTTGGGGGCCGTTTGGTTCAAAATGTTGGAATGGAATGGTATGAGGATGAGAACCCCAAGGGTATGGAATTATGGATTAATAATCCATCTTATTTTTAAAGTTGTTTGGTTCATTCAAATGTATGGATTTTGACACTATAAATGGAAGTGGGAGGTATAGAAATCTCAATCTTTAAGGGGGAGATGAGTATGAAGTTGAAGGGGATGGGAAACCATTGAGTATCACATTTCATACTTAAATGACCCGAACCAAACAACTTTGACTTCATTTAGGTATCACATCCATTCCATACCATCAAAAAAGCTTGAATCAAACACCCCCTTAGGAAGTTCGGAGGCCCAGATTGCTTGGTTCAGGTTTCTTTTTAATGCATAATATAGACTATAGATTTGCCACACCGGATAGATATCTATATTGAGGTTAAATGTTTTGAGTAGCATAGGCAGTTTATATAAGACTTGGTTGTACTAAAGTTACTCTAAACATGAAACACATCTATTGCTAAACTTGCATCTTGAAGACCTTGAGAAAGAGAATGAGGCTCTAAGGAATGCCAGAGGTAGTAGGTATATTAATTGACGGAGATCATAGTGGGTGTAGTAACTATGATCCGCTCGAGTTAGTATTTACTTCTATGAGTGTCAACTAGTAGATTTGAGCAAGTTGGATGGGAAACCATTCTTAAAGTGATTATCGAAACACCAACCACTACTACATAAAAGACTTTTTGCAACCCCTAAAAAACCGTTGTCAAAGGCCAAAAAACCGTTGCAAAAGGTTTTTGCAACGGCCATATAACCGTTGCATTCTTTGGGGCTGCAAAATTTGCAACGGTCTTTTGGATCTTTTGCAACGGTTATAGTTGAACCGTTGCAAAAAGTAGAAGCATTGTAAAAGACTTTTTGCAATGGTCTTTCCATTGCAACAAGTTTTAATTATTTTGCAATTAAATTTGAAACTATTTCAATGCCCTTATTTTTTTACCATTGCTAAAACTAATTAATAATACGTAGTAATAACAACAACAACAACAACAACAACAACAACATCAATAATAATTTATTATTATTAATAATATGTTATTGATAAATGGGTAAGGATCCCATGAGAACCCTCTTTATATGAGAACCGTGAAAACTACTAGATAACGATTGTATTAGATACATTTAAAAGTTGCAGTCACTTATTAACAATGTATTATAACTAGGTATACCCTTAGTTTTCAATTTAAACAAAATTTTAATTTTTAAGACTTTTGAAAATCGTATAATATTTAGGTGGTGATAGTCATTGCTTCTAGGTCAATTATATATGATAGCTTAAAACACTTGAAATAAGTGTTTATAGCTTATTACAATTAAAATAGATGTAAAGTAACACCATAGCAATTAGAAAAGAATAAAAAAAATAATTGAATAAAGGAGTTTTGATGTAGTTCTCACGGTTCTCATATAAAGAGAGTTCTCATTTGAACCTCTTCCATTGATAAATACCACCAATGATAGTGAATATTGTAGTGTAGATATACATATTTCCTATTCTTAGGATCGTATCCAATACTATAAAATAGAATGCATATAGAAGTTATGTAACACAAAGTTTTTGTGTTCCCAAAACTAATTCAACTTCTTAGTCTCTCCCTTCTCCTCATTTTGCCCTCATTTTAGCTTGAAATTGGAACTTATAATGCCGCCTCCTCGAATTCTGTTGGCGCTCATCATACTTGCTGTTGAAGTTAGCACCACTCATCAACTAGTCATGTTTCCTCTGCTTTTCAAAAGCTCATCTCCCATGAAACTAATCAAATAAGACAAAACCAATTGAATCTAAGAAATGGTTAAATCATGAGATTAACTAGCATCACAAAGTTAACTTTAAGCAGCAAAAATAAAAATCAATCAAAAAGTCACCGAAAGCTGCAAGCCATCCTATTCCAACCTGCCTAAAACTGCAAGCTAACAAAAATCATAATAAATCTAAGTCTAGGTAAGCCAATTGATAAAACTAGGGCAGCATTAGAGCGTCATGATTAACATCAATGTTTTGAAGAAAGATGGATGGGAGTCATAATTTCAAAGCTACACTCTGTGAGTTATTAATCTCCACTAAAATCGATTCATATTGCTGAACTTACATCATTTAGGTTGTATATGATAGCAGAAGCCAAATGATGCCCTTGATCAGCAAAGGGAAGGGGGAGTCTACCAGGTGGTTGCAATCAGGGAGCAGGTGAAGGGGGGGGGGGGGGGTTTGGGGGGTGGTTTGGTTAGTAACGTGTTTTGGTCTGGTAATGCAAGGACAAAAGGGGGTGGTGTTGGGAGGCAAGTGGTTAGGGTTGAGGTGTGGGATGTTGTACCTAAAGTAGAAAGAAGAGAAAAGCATCACATAATGGTAATTCCAGCAGCATAAACACAATTGAACACATGTAAAAAGTCACCGAATGCTTAGGAGAGTTGTCAAGGCATGGATCGAAAAGAGCTGTAACAGCTGCTCCATATATCAACAGGAATAGAAAGAGAAAAAATTCAATAGCAGCACAAATAAAAGCATACAGTCAACCGAAATCACCAATAACAAACAACAATGAGCAGAAATCACCAATAGCAAACAACAATGACAGGGGGGATTGGTTAGGTGCCCGTTCTAGTCTGGTAATGTTGAAAAAGGCGGTCTGGTGTTGTGTAGGCAGGGTGTGTTCTGTACTAGCATCATTACCACTGCATGAATATACTCAAATGCGCGTATAAAGTCATTGAAAGCTTAGGAGAGCATGGAGGCATGGATCAGAATTTGAGTTGTAAGCTAAGAGTTGCCCTAAATACCAAAAGGACAAAAAGGAAAATAAATGCAACATACACAACATGAAAAAAAGCATAAATAGCTCAGCACCCAAAATGTAAGGAAATGATGAAAACCCTGATGTTCCCTAACTTAACCAAATAATCATGATCACTACTAAAACAAATCAAACAGGTTTAACATGCTCAAATAGGTCAAATAACGAAAACAAGCTCAAGTTCAAGCTCAGCCGAAAATAACCAAATGATGCCAAAATCAACTCAAAATTAAATAATGTGTGCCGCCTCCAATGAGTTTCACACTTGATGTAGCTCACACTTGGTGGGTTTCACCTACATAGGTGTAGAAGTGTGGCCGCTTCCAATGAGTTGGCATGGGCTAATGCTATAGAACCCTATGAGTATCCAGGTTCGGACGTATGGCCACTGTAAGGCGTAAATTTTATTCGTGAACTTAGTTTCATCAACATGTAATTGTGTGACTCAGTGACGGATTCTAACTCCCTATAATTTCAAGACGAAAGATACTTAGTAGGAAAGAGATCAACTGATGTTCACTTTTGTTAATTCAAGTCGAAAGACATTGACACTGCAATTGCTCTTGTCTTTTGTCCCAAAAACCAATTTATTTAACTATCTATCATTCTTGTCACATCTTTGAAGCTGTGGGGAGATGTTGAAGTTCTTGAGTGAAAAGCAAAGGAAGGTGAGACTTGATAATGTTACCAAAGTTCATTGTTATGGGAATATTTGTATAAATTACAATATATGCCCGTTATGACCGAATTAATGCCTAATGGTCATAATATTTCATGCCTCCAAAATGTTATGATTCTCTTCTCAAATTATTCTATAAATACTAAATCTCCTTTGATAATCCCAATAATATATACATTATACACAAATATCACTTTTCTCTCTAAAAATATATCCTTTATTTTTGGGCAAATATTTTAAGTTCTAGTTGGGTTTGTGAGTGCACACAAATTCCGGGCGCCGTGCAAATCCTGAGGGAAACTGCTGTTGTGTGAAGACTGCACCGAGGTAGCGCATGATCGTCTTTAGGACAGTTTGCCACCACGACACGGCAATTTCCTTTCAATTGACGCTCCTAACATATAGTTGTATCATCTTTACCTCATATTTTTAACACATATAATTATGGCGACGATTACTAGGCTTTCTTTGCTATTTTAATCCTGGGAAATCCTAGATAAGAGTTCAGTTGATGATAATAATATAGGAGCTTATATAGGTAATCAACTTGAGAGAAAGTGACATTTCATAATATAGATGGATTTAATAACTAGTTTAAACTTAAAATTGAGGAATTTTAAGTATTTATTTGACTTTTGAGGAATCTTCCGATGGATTTGACATCATATATGAATTAGGCTTAAAGTGGATAGATTCTACCATGAGACGTGTAAGGGTGCAAGCTCTTTTGATATAAAACGAAGAAGAGGGGAACATCAAACCAAGACCAATTCTATTAAACATATATTATACATACAAAAAAAACAATTCGAATTACAAACAGCAAACAAC
>PYUH01000574.1:491720-506808 GCA_016808085.1 Suaeda aralocaspica | reverse complement strand
GCAGGTGAAGGGGGGGGGGGGTGGTTTGGTTAGTAACGTGTTTTGGTCTGGTAATGCAAGGACAAATAGTCTGGGTGTTGTGTGGGCAAGTGGGGTTAGGGTTGAGGTGTGGGATGTTGTACCTAAAGTAGAAAGAAGAGAAAAGCATCACATAATGGTAATTGCAGCAGCATAAACACAATTGAACACATGTAAAAAGTCACCGAATGCTTAGGAGAGTTGTCAAGGCATGGATCGAAAATTGAGCTGTAACAGCTGCTCCATATATCAACAGGAATAGAAAGAGAAAAAATTCAATAGCAGCAAAAATAAAGCAGTAACAGCTCAACCGAAATCACCAATAACAAACAACAATGAGCAGAAATCACCAATAGCAAACAACAATGAGCAGGGGAGGGATTGGTTAGGTGCCCGTTCTAGTCTGGTAATGTTAGAAAAAGGCGGTCTGGTGTTGTGTAGGCAGGTGTGTGTCTGTACTGCAGCATTACCACTGCATGAATATACTCAAAATGCGCGTATAAAGTCATTGAAAGCTTAGGAGAGCAATGGAGGCATGGATTCAGAATTGAGTTGTAAGCTAAGAGTTGCCCTAAATACCAAAAGGGACAAAAAGGAAAATAAATGCAACAGTAGCAACAGTGAAAAGAAAGCAGTAATAGCTCAGCACCCAAAATGTAAGGAAATGATGAAAACCCTGATGTTCCCTAACTTAACCAAATAAGATCATGCACTACTAAACAAAATCAAACAGGTTTTAACATGCTCAAATAGGTCAAAATATACGAAAACAAGCTCAAGTTCAAGCTCAGCCGAAAATAACCAAATGATGCCAAAATCCACTCAAAATTAAAAATAAGTGTGGCCGCTTCCAATGAGTTTCACACCTGATGTAGCTCACACTTGGTGGGTTTCACCTACATAGGTGTAGAAGTGTGGCCGCTTCCAATGAGTTTGGCATGGGCTAATGCTCTAGAACACCTATGAGTATCCAGGTTCGGACGTATGGCCACTGTAAGGCGTTAAATTTTATTCGTGGAACTTAGTTTATCATACATGTTTAATTGTGTGACTCAAGTGACGGATTTCTAACTCCCTACTAAGTTCAAGACGAAAGATACTTAGTAGGAAAGAGATCAACTGGATGTTCACTTTGTGTTAATTCAAGTCGAAAGACATTGACACTGCAATTGTCTTGTTTTGCCCAAAAACCAATTTTATTTAACTATCTATCATTCTTGTCACATCTTTGAAGCTGTGGGGGATTGTTGGAAGTTCTTGAGTGAAAAGCAAAGGAAGGTGAGACTTGATAATGTTACCAAAGTTCATTGTTATGGGAATATTGTATAAATTACAATATATGCCCGTTAATGACCGAATTAATGCCTAATGGTCATAATATTTCATGACCTTCCAAAAATGTTGTAGATTCTCTTCTCAAATTTATTCTATAAATACTCCCTTTGATAATTCTCCAATAAATATATACATATATCACAAATATCACTTTTCTCTCTAAAATATATTCCTTTATTTTTTGGGCAAATATTTTAAGTTCTAGTCGGGTTTGTGAGTGCACACAAATTCCGGCGCCGTGCAAATCCTGGAGGGAAACTGCTGGTTGTGTGAAGACTGCACCGAGGTAGCGCATGATCGTCGTTTAGGACAGTGGTCCACCACGACACGGCAATTTCCATTTCACTATTGACGCTCCAACATATAAGTTGTATCATCTTTACCTACTATTTTTAACACATATAATGTATGGCGACGATTACTAGGCTTTCTTGTGCTATTTTAAATCCTGGGAAAATCCTAGAAAGTTCAGTTGATGAATAATATAGGAGCTTATATAGGTCAAATCCTTGAGAAGCATAAGTGACATTTCTAGATATAGTGGATTTAATCTAAGTTTAAACTTAAAAATTGAGGAATTTTTAGTATTTATTTGACTTTTGAGGAATCTTCGATGGATTTTGCATCATATATGAATTGCTTTGGATAGATTCTCAATGCTTTGCAAGCCTTTGATTACCTCAAACACCATTCTGTTAACATATATTACATATATTACAGCACGTAACTTATTTGTCTTGACACCAACATTTCCTTGTTTGGATTAGGTGTTGTATTAATGCAAGGATATAAGCTAGCATTCTCTTAAAGCTTTCGTTTTTGAGTTAGATTGATAATGGCCATTGTTTCCTGGTGCAAAGTGTGGTTGACATAACCTTTTTTAAAGCACATAAATGAACTACTTGGATTGGTTAATTTTAATGGGCTAGAAAATCATAAGGTTTGAGTGTGAGATATGTCACTTGTGTTGCATTATTCACGGAAAGTCCCATTAGTAGGATGATTTAAGATTGTGAGCAAAAGTGTAGAGACTGCTTTTTGTCTTATCAAAGTGAAGCCTTTAGATTTAGAAGAGAATGAGGTTCTCGATCGCAAGGGATGGAGGAAAATTTATGTGCATGACCACATGGAATGATAATTTTTGGTTCATGTAACCGACCCCAATTTTTGGGATTAAGGCTCTGATTGATTGATTGATTGAATGTGAAGCCTTGTTTCTAAGGTAATTGGATTCCTTTAGCTGAGTGCCAGTGTACTGCTATAACATGTCCATTGAGTATAAAATCATACAATATTGTTAACATTTTTGTCTCACCATATAGTCAGTCAAACATACTACCTGTTTTTGCTGTCCTTAAACTCGCACATGATTTTTGCTGTCCATTGAGTATTAAAGGTCTGAATGACATTACTAAAGTGGTGAACATTAATAAAGTAATGAAAACCAGCATGTGTCGCTTATTGGTATTTTAGAGATTAATATATAGCTTCATAAAGCTGTGGTTATTCAGAAAAAGTTTTGTTGTAAGTGGTATTGGTAATGTTTGGTTGTAAGTGGTAGTGGTGATGTAATTAATGGGGATATATGTGGGTTGGAAAACAAATGTGGTGGAATTCTCTACGTAGGAAGGTTTACTCTCAGGTTGTTCAATGGTCAGCCGCTTCCGAAACAACCTCTGTTACCGCTATGTGTTCTATTTGTATGGGTTGAAAACTGTTGAAATTAGGAATCCTCCTCAGGCCTTGCTTAGATCCCTTAATATCCAGCTACCCCCATGGATTGTTTCTGATGACTTTCACTCCATTACCTCTTGTGATGACAGGTCAATTGGGGTTCCTGTTACTAACTAATTGAGGTTCCTATTACTAACTATGAGACCAAAAATTTGAACTTACGTGAAAATGTCCTTTTTCAACCTCATCTGATTTTATGAGTTTCACTTGTAGCATACAGACATGCAGTAAATGTTTGGATGGTGGATAATGTAATTTAAGTAGGGATGGGGGACTGGGAAAAGCGAGGTAATTCTGTTCTGGAGGTAAGTAACATGAAATTGTTGGTTACAAATGAGGGCCTGAGGACTGAAGAATGTGATAAAGTGAGTTGTGGGTAAATGCAAAACTATCCAGAAAGTAGTCAGTAGTTTCATGTTTGTTGGAACGACCCCACCAACTACTGCTGTGGTAATTTTGTTAGCAATCTGAGACTTTCAATGTTACTACCTTCTTTTCTACCTCACTTTTTCATCTGAACTTATTTTCTGTTGTTTTCGTGCTCACTGAGCTTTCAAGACATCTGTTTTCATCCATGTTGAAGGGAAAAAAGTACTTCGTGGCGAGTTGCTTTCTTGTTGTTACGTGGGTCATCAGTTAGGAAGGATTAATAAGATATCTCATATTGAGTGTCTTCTTTGACTCTCTTTTGGGGTTGAACGATGCTTTTTCTTACCTTATTAAAAATGATGCTTTTAGCTTTGTGCTGGGCATTTTTTTATTGGGTTCTGCTTGGCATGTTCGTCTGATGCAATTCAAAATCTGAGTCTTTTCTCCATTTTGTTTGAATTCTGGTGGACCTGTGGTCCCCCTTTTGGCAATTTTCCTTTCTCTACTCTAGTGCCTCATATGTATAGCAAAGTTAGCTTACATGCAATTATGTCTTTCTGTTCCTATTTCCAGTCTTTTACTACTTGCAGGTATCCCTTAGCTTGTGGAACAGATCAATTCTGGTGTTTGTGAACTTTAACAAGAGCTAAATGACTAATATTCTTTAATATTTTACTCTATTGACAACTATAGCGATCTATATTTCTTTTTCTCTCTTGCTTATGTATTTTCTCCATCTGTTTAGAAACTTAACAGGAAGCTTGTGCATATCAGCATTGGGCTAGTATTCATGCTATGCTGGCCATTATTCAGGTAGTCTTGTTGTATCTGTTTGGTATATTTATTCACATACACTATGCGATGAACTTTTGTTCATACTGCTGCAGCTCTGGGTATCACGGTGCAATTTTAGCTAGTCTTGTTCCTGGCATCAACATAATACGTGTGCTTCTTATTGGGCTTGGAATTACTAAGGATGAAGCCACTGTCAAATCCATGAGCAGATATGGCGACCACAGGTGACAATAGACTCTTAGCCTATGTTTTACCTTTTGGTTGCTTATTATTAGGTTAAGGACGTACCCTGTTATGCCCTTTGCCTTTGTTTCATTCAAATGAAAACCACCTTCTTGTCCTGGATTAGAATTATGCATTCAAGGGGGTTCATCTAGCCTACTCACTTAGTATCTTAGTTCTACATAAGAGATCTTCTTTTCTTTTGTTCTAATGTTGTCCGATCTATTAGCTATTCTTATGGACAGATAATGCATTCATAGTTCAGAATCTTCATTTTAATTTTTCCATGCTGTTTGGATCTGAAGTGAGTTGATGCCAAACTCTCAATACAATAGCCAGATGGATTATTACTCACTCACTCTTGATTTGTGTCCTCCTTTTTCTAGTATTGCTTTTAATGGTCTCTTCTTGTGTTAGGGAGCTTCTCAAGGGACCTCTTTACTATGCATCTACCATCACTTTTGCTTGTATAGTTTTTTGGAGGACTTCTCCAGTTGGGTTTGCAGCAATTTGCAACCTTTGTGCTGGAGATGGTAAGTTAACACATACTTTTTATTTATAGTATAACCTGTAATGTTGGGATGAGTTTTAGAAGAATATGACCAATTAATGAACAAAGAATGTCAACGTCTGAGAAAGAGATGGAAAATCAGCATAAATAGGACAAAAAAATCGATTGGGATGTATAGTCCTTCAAATTGACAGAATTTAAGCATCAAAGGCATAATTATATCTACATGTTAAAAAATGACATAACGGCTTGATACGTAGTTCTTAAGTATTCTCAGGATTAGGGATAGATGTAAATGAGGTGGGAGAAAGATTACTGAGTCACAGTATGTATATACTATACATGAGAAATGCATCTCCTTCGAGGGATTAAAAGTTTAATGGTGAATGCGTTCCTATAAAGCCAGAGTGCTTGTGAACTTACTAAGTGAAGTCTGTGACACATCTTTCTGCTTATACCCATCTACAAGTGAGAAATTTTATATTGCCCTGATTTATAGACAGTGTCTACTAGATGGTAGAAATAAATTCTGTAATTGTTACCGTGTTAGTTCTACATAGAACAGTTTCTATAGTTTCCTGTTTGAGGTCTTCCTGAAAAAGTTATATATTGCATCATTTTCTAAAATCTCAAGGTTATGATGCCTCTTGCAAAATATTTCAGGTATGGCAGATATTGTTGGGAGGAGAATAGGCCATCATAAACTTCCTTACAATGTAAACAAGTCCTATGCAGGCAGCATTGCTATGATGATTGCTGGCTTTGTGGCTTCTGTCGGGTAAATTATTTCGCTGTGTTATGTTTTGTTCGTTTACTTATTGCTTGTTAGGTAGTTGTTGACTCTGCTATGTATGTAATAGGTACATGCATTATTTTTCTTTGTTTGGTTATGTGCAAGGAAGTTGGGATTTGGTATTGCGATTCTTGTTTGTGTCCATCATCAGTGCGCTTGTAGAGTCACTGCCTATAAGCATGGAGATAGATGATAATCTCGTTGTTCCACTCATTTCATTTTTGGTTGGCAGCATTGTCTTTTGACGTCAGAAGCATTCTTTGTATGTGCAGTTGTGATTATATGAGAAGCATTCCTTGTATCTTTCTGTCTGCAATCTTGATCCATTTTGCAACCTATTGTAACTCGCTAGTTGCCACGTCCATTAGATATGTTCAATGTGGTGGCCATAAAAATTAGATGGGGATATGAGATGTCAAACATGAAGGCTGTATTGGTTAGATGTAGAATTATGCCAAGATATAAACCCCCATCTTAACCTTGTACATTTGTAAAGACTTTGGTCATCAAACTCATTAAATTGAGCTAATTTTCTCCTCCATATATCAATTACACTATATCATTCAGTGGCGGAGCCAATACAATGCATCCTGGTGCCCGTGCATCAGCAAAGAAAAATAAAAAAAATAAAGTTTAATTTAAAAAAAAAAAGTTAACGCGCCTCGTCATTCATCACACTCCCTCACTTTCCCAAAACAAAGTAACAAACCTAATTGTTCTCCCTTTTTCTCACCTCTCTCTACTCTCATTTTGCGACGGCAGCATTCCGGTAACCTCACGACTCACTTGCTCTGCCACTCTGTAGTTGTCGCCTACTTGCCTCTCTGTCCACTCCTCCAGTCGCCTTCTCGTCACACACTAACTCTAGACATGTTGTCATTTCATTCCGCTTCGACACCTCCGCCTCTTCAACTCTTAAACGAAAAATACCTGATGTCCAAGGTAGTATTGTATTAATAGCTGGAATTTCAGATTGTTTACTAATTGTTTTTTACTAATTATTTTTGCTTTTAATTAGGAATTTTAGATGCTGATCTTTGGTTGTTATTGTTCTTTAAAATTCTCCTTTAGTTTGGTCAGTTGTTAATATTCTTGAGTTACTTTATAATTAGGAAATTTGTTGCGTGTTAAAATATAAAATAAATTATGTTTGTAGTATTTGAATATTTTTAATGTTCTTTAGAAATTGCTATTGTGTGAAATTGAATGTTTGAATTGTTAATTTTTTTAAAATTCTTAATTGAATAAGTATTTACAGTATGGATATTTGGTTGTACAATATTTTTTTAGATAAACAAAGTATAATTTTTGGACTGAAATCAATTATGAAGTAAACTGAAAATTAGTCCTCAATTTTTTTTGGGTACTTTCATAACAGATGGTGATCCACAATTTCGAAAAACCTAGCTCCACCACTGATATAATTAGTACAAAACTTTTTTATTTGGAATCAATGTTTTAGAAACCATCTTTGAGACTCTCGCATCAAATAAAGAAATTTTCTTTTGTCTATACTTGATTCAAACCTCTATTTTTGCTCCAAACACTATAATTTTGTTACTTGTATAAGTTCCAATCTCTACTCTCAAGGAGTCAAGGGTATGCATTTCATGTAAACATGTCGATACAAAATTACCGGTATTAAGAGAAAATGGTCATAATATCATGTTTTCCATTTGATAGAGCATAAAACTTATTCTAAGCCTCGACTGTCATTTTAGTCTTTTGGTTGAGTTGATCTTTTAATATGGTATAAGGGTCAATTTGACGCAAAGGTCATGAGTTCGAATATCATCCCCCCTCCTTTTGAAATGAAATTATTAAGCAATGGTATGGTGGATCACATGTTCCATTCACGTTTTTAACCCAATGAGCTCTCATGTGAAGGGATGTGATAGAGTATAAAACCTATTATTGAACCTCAACCATCGTTTAAGCTTTTGTTTAATCAATTAGATTAGCCTATTACATGACTAAATTAGTAATCACATATTGATCAATAAGAGAAACTTATTTGTAGTATTGTAGTACTAGCAGTTCAAAATTCAATTTTGTGAATTTCACCAAAGCTCCAATAATCCTACAAGTATAATACCATAATACAACTTAATATTCCACACATTCATGCAGTGGAGCTGTGATATTCGTACAGTGAAGCAGCCAGAGGAGGCTAGTTTAGTAATTTGAGCTGTGATATTCGTAGAGGGAAGCTGCCCAAAAGAGGCTAGTTTAGTAATTTGCCTTCCTTCACACGTGACAGCTGTTTTGATTTCCATTATTTGAATTTACAAAGTTTTCCTTTTTTTCCTCTCTTTTACTTTCATTTGCTCTTACTTTTCCTTTTTAAATTTGTTCTTGACTCTCTCTTCTTCATGTGAAGCCACTCCCTTTGCACAGTTGCACACATTCTTTTGTTCTTGACTCTCTCTTATTCCCACGAAGCCACTCCCATGATTAACATATGCTTAGTAAATTAATTCGTAAATAACATATGTTAAGTAAATTAATTGTTAAATGGGGAATTAATTATGGTTGTAAATGAACAAGACTTGAAACAATAATTAGTCTTACTTGAAACAATAGAAAATACGACTTGAAATAGTTAGTAGTGTGACTTGAAACAATAGTAAACAAGACTTGGAACAGATAGTAGTCTGACTTGAAACAATAATTAGTCGACTTGAAACTGTTAGTAGCCTGATTTGAAATAATAATTAGGTTGACTTCAAACAGTGACAAAATTCCACAAAACAAGAATCATGAATAGCCATGACTTTAAATAAGTGAATTTATGAATTAACTATTACTTACAAAACAAAATAATTCTGACTTGAAGCAATAGTCCAAAACACTTGAAACATGAATGGCCATGACTTTAAACAAATAAGTTTATGAATTAATTATTACTTACAAAACAAAATAATTGAATTGAACTCAGGACCTTTGAAATATAAGACTCATGACTTACCAACTAAGTTATATGTTATTATCGTCTATTCTTCCACAACAACCTATGATATTATGCATAGCATAAAAGAAATAACTCATTAAAATCTAATTAAAAAGACCATTTCATGTTCAATTTATCTCTTTAATATCAAAATGGTGGAGATGCATGAGATGGTGCCTGGTAAGAGGTTTGGTTAATATCAACAGTTAGCTTATCATAACAAATGGTGGAGATATATGCTGTCGTGACTATTGTTTATGTGATTATAGTGAATATATATAATTGTTATACTGAATATATATAATTGTTATTCATTTTATCTATTTAATATTATTATCGGACTTTTTTCGATCAGTTAAGTTTTTTTATTCAATCATAAGTTCACGAGTAAACCAGATATTCAATATTTTTATCAACAAACAAATTAAACACACATTATATTATCTGATAATGATACAGGCGTTGCTAAAAAATTATGAAGTATATAAATCATTATATATTTGAAGCCAACTATCACCAATGTATACTATATAATTCTTTTAATCTTTTTATCGCAAAATTGCAAAATATTTTGTGGATATCTACGATAAATATCTTACTGGTAATGATCTTATTTGTTCATTTGCCATTTTAGTTTTTGACAAAATTAAATTTAACTAATATAATTACAATATTTTAAATTTTGACAAAAAAAGCTAGGCAAAACAAATTAAAGAATTCTTGAAATGAAATTTTATCAAATGTTGGGGGAAACCCTCTTTATATAAGAATTGTGAGAACTACATCAAAACTCCTTTATTCAATTTTTTATTTAGAGGTTCAAATGAGAACCCTCTTTATATGAGAACCGTGAGAACTACATTAAAACTCCTTTATTCAATTTTTTATTTTTACTTTTCTAAGTGTTATGATGTTACTTTGCATCTATTTTAATAGTAACAAGCTATAGACATTTATTTCAAGTGTTTTAAGGTATCATATATAATTGACCTATAAGTAGTAACTAAGACCACCTAAATAGTATAAGATTTTCAAAAGCCTAAAAAATTAACTAAACCTTGATTAAATTGAAAACTAAGGGTATACCTAGTTATAATACATTGTTAATAAGTGATTGCAAATTTTAAATGTATCTAATACAATTATTATTTAGTAGTTCTCACGGTTCTCATTCAAAGAGGGTTCTCATGGGATCCTCACCCTATATATATTTCGGGGCAACACCCAGGAACCAAAGTCAGTTATTACTTACAAAACAAAATAATTGTGACTTGAAACATTAGTCCAAAAGACTTGAAACATGAATGACCATGGCTTTAAAGAAGTAAATTTATGAATTGATTATTATTTACAAAACAAAACAATTATGACTCGCAACGTTATTCCAAAAGACTTGAAACATGAATGACCATGGCTTTAAACAAGTGAATTTATGAATTAATAATTACTTACAAAACAAAATAATTATGACTAGAAGCATTAGTCCAAAAGACTTGAAACATGAATGACCATGACTTTAAACAAGTGAACTTATGAATTAAGTATCAACTTAAATTCTGACATAAAAACACCTATAATTCTGACTTCAAGCAGCCTAGCCATCCCAACGACTTGAAACATGGATAACTCCGATTTTAAACAAGAGAATTTATGAAACTAATGAAGTCCTTTTATTCTGACTTGCAAGTAATCTATCATAGACTTAAAATTTATGAAAGCTAATAGCATTCAACGGTTGTGCCATACAAAATAAATGAAAATTCATAACTTTAAAAATCAATTCTACAAATTAATTTGTAGTTTCGTGTGGCAGAAAGTCATGACTTGAAAAATGAATAACTTATCTGTAGCATTCAACAGTAATCTGTAGTTTCATGTTTGGTAAAAATTATTGACTGTAAAAGATTAAGGATAAAAAATAAAGGACAATTACATAGTATTTTATGATTAAGTTTTCCATCCCAACTTTTCACCAAATATTAGTTCCCGGCCACATAAAATTCACTTTCCCACACTATATAAAGCATCTCACATGTGCCAAATCTCTTTTAGTTGCCCATATTTACCAAAAAGCCGGCCACATGGCCTATGTACATATACTTCCTCAAATGGAGTGGTCCAACTAGCCCAATTGGCCATTATGTCATTCACTCAGTCTTGTACTCTTGTTTCTTACTAGTGCAATCTTTGGAACCTGATGCATCAAAGTTATCAAACAAGTAGCGATGCATCAAATTTATCAGACAGTAGCAATGCTCAGCAACAAGATAAATGTTTTTGGATGATATTTTTCGGTCCCTCGATGTATTTTGACAAAAAAATGTTTAGTACTGTTCTTGTTTCCTAGTGGTGCAGTTGCTTGAGCTAAACCAGAATATGTTTGACAGTTGAATGGTTAATAATTTGATTAAGCAGTAAATGGAAATTGCTCTCGGCGAAAGCTATGATTTAATGTCCGCCTCTGTCTTAATCAACCATTGGCCTTGTTTAGTAAATAGTTTTTTGATCGGCTTTTGAAGTCGGTCAAATTGTCAAAAAGCTTAGCTCATAGAAGCTTTCCATTGGTTAGTGAATTAGCGTTTGAGGTAAAATTAAAAACCTGCCTCATGTTACTATTTTGTTCCCTTTAGGTTTGTTGGCCTATAAGTTGTCCAATAAATCGCGAACAGCCATATCTATTCACACTTTCTAAACAACCAGCTTAAGCAACCAACCCAAAAGGCCAGTGTTCATGTTTAAAACTTCTAGCCCGTCAAATAGGCTAATTGCCAAACCATTCAATAACTTATTGCCAAACACGGCTGTAATGATATTCTTGAGGAAAATGATCTATGCTTCTAAAAAATTGCACTTGAGGAAAACTTCAGTTACAGAATTGAAGCTGTATAACACTAACTCCAACTTTTCCAAAAGACTATATAAACCTACAGGTAAGAAAAAAAATTCATAACTTGGAAATAATTTTCTTCAGATAACACTGTCAATTAGGCCTTCTTTCGGTGAGAGACCGATTAGTAAGAAAACGACTGTCTAATTCAAGAGGGCATTGGTTGCCAGCATCAGTTCAAAATAGAAATGCAATTAACAATTCCTGCTTCAGAATATTATCAAAACCTTGGACTATTCAGCAACTGAGAGCAATTCATTGTCTTTAGTGAAGAATATGAGCAAAATTGTCTTTAGTATTGTAAGGTACTTCAAATGATCAAATATGCTACTTAATCAAAATAAATACTTCATAGCTGTTCTTGTACGACTAAGTAATGACTGTCTATGTATGTTAGAGATAAGCTTTTGTTTATGCTAAAATCTGCTCTAGCTAGCAAACCTTAGCTAAATAATTACTAACTTTGTTTGTTTTGATGCAGAAAAGAAATAATGCAAAGATGGGAGTGGGGGAGACACCAGATGTGGTAACGCAGAAAACCCCCCTAAATCAGGGTAAAAAACCGCGGGTGGCTTTGAGTCCACCAATCCACTAGTTAATAGGATTGTTTACAATTACAATGTATAGTACTAGCTGGATATGCTAGGTAGTTTTAGTTTATAGCTGCTTAAGTATCTAGCTTAAAGAATATAAATAAAATATAAGAGTTGTGCGTACAAATAATGATAAAGTGTTGATTCTCTTACGATTGCCTTGTGTATGTATCTTTTTTTTCCTCTCCTATTTATAGAATAACCGTAGTCTTCTAGCCGTTATCCCTTCTTCAAGTTGGTTACTCCTTGGGAATGCACCTGGCTTGATTCATGGCCTAGATTCAAGCCAGTTTGAAATGATGTTCCTATTCTTTAGGCACGATCTCCTCAATATCTTTGAATTAACTTCCACGTCTTTCTTCTTCTAGAAGCTCCTCAGAATATTCTCCTTCTTTTTCCTTGATTCTTGAACCCACTATCTTGGCCGTTTCTAAGCTGTAGCTGCTAGCTGAGTACCTGCATAGCTGGCAATCAAGCTGGATTATAGGTAGAAATTTTTGCCATAATAATTTGCCCCTAACTTGTAAGCTGGGAGCGTCCAACTACCGGGTTGCAAGTTACCGTTGGAGATCGACACAGTTTCCGAGAAATAAACGGTTATAATCAGAAGCAATAATTAGTTTCTAAAAAATAAATGAAAGAAAGATGTGAAAAGATTTAGCAGTTAAGAAAAATAACCGTTATGCCCTTCCCTTTGGCTGGGCTGGTTAGGTTGGTTTTAGAGCGCCTAAGTCTAAGTCCGGGACAATTGCAACCTTCTTTTTGGAGGATTTGTAAGGTGGTTGAGGAAAAAAGCAATGAGTGGGAGTTAGACTTTAATTTAGATGATTTATTAGGTGTATACTCCTATTAGGAAGGTAGGCCCTGGGTATGCTACCTTGAAGGTTAGGGTAGCTGGGAACAAGCTAGTGGATGATGAGGGGGCGCCAGTTAAGGGTTGGAAGAGTAGGTATTTCTTTGTGGAGAAGTCCTCTCTTGGTGAAGAGGGAAAGTGGCTAGTTGGTGGATGGAATGCTACAGGTATTAGTACCGTCTCTTTGCTTAGCTTTTAGCACTTTTATTAATCTGGTTCTTACTTGCTTTCTTTTGCAGTTCACTCCCCTCCTCCCCTAATCACGGAAAGTCTAGCTATTAGGGGATTCCTAAGTCACCCTATTGAAGAAAGGACTTTTGAAGCTGCTAAAGAACCTGCGACTACCACTCCAGCTATGTCGTCTGGTAAAAGTTCCTTCTTGCTTGCTAGCAGTTGTGTTTCTAGTGGTTGTCCAGCTATTGTTTGATATTAGTTTTAACACTGACTTGGTCATGTTTCCTATAGGTTTAAAGGAGATGTCTTTTGAGGAGGCCAAGAGGAGGCTTTCAAAGAGGAAGACCGCAAGCAACAGCACAACTAGCTCTGCGAACACAGGTTCGAGGCCTGTGGAAGCTGCGGCTATTATGCCTCCTCCTTCTAAGTTCCCTAGGTCATCCGACCCTGTTCCGGTGGATGACCTTGAGCTATCTTTTCCTCCTACCTTCCTGGCTAAGGAAGGTGTAGAGGAAGGGATAGGGCCTCATGTCGAGAAGTTGTTGTTCCCAGCTGCTAGGCAGCGCCTTAGCAACCTGTCTCCTGAGGCTGTGTTGAGCCACGCAGCTGGCCACTCCCTCCAGGTTAGACGCTTTCCTAGTGAGTTTTGTGTGTATGCTTTCTATTACCTGCTTTTCCTAACTCAGTCTCATGTAGGCTCTCCAAGACGTCCTAGCTGCTAAGAGCTTAGTGAAGGGTTTTACTACTAAGCATGACCAGGCGTTGCTTAAGGTGAACAAGCTGACAATGGAGAATGAACTCCTTAAGACGCAGCAAGCTAAGCTGAAGTCCAAGCTGGAGGAGGATTTCAGATGCATACTGGAGGAGAGGGAGAAGGAGCTAGAGGGCAAAAATGAGGAGTTGCTGAACAAGAACAAGAAGCTGGAGCAGGAGCTGGAGGACCTAAAGGAGGAGAGTAAGGATGTAGCTGCTTTTTCCCTCACGAGGGGGAGAGCTATGATAACTTATGGAGTCTATCATAAGGGGGCTACAGCTAAAGATTGCCAGGCTGTGGTGGATGAGTACTTGGAGCATTTTGGTAGCTTGCCTGACCTCCTTCTCGCTTCCTTCGAGCCGGTTGATGCTGCTCCTCTTAGTGATGCTGCCAGCTTGGCAGGTGAGGGGGAGGCAGCTACTGTGGGGGAGACTCCTGCCCCTTGTAGCTGTCCTTCCTCCTGGTGAGGGTCAAGCAGGAGGGGTGCTGGAGCCAGCTGATGAAGAAGCTTAGGATCATTTCTTCTTTTGCGTTGTGATACGCATATCAATGAGCAAAACTTCGAGGGTTTGGGTTTGATTGAAGGTGGAAAACAAGATGCAACCATGGGAGAGTTAGTGGCTTATGGAGACACAAGGCTTCTAGGGTTGGCTAGGGTGGATTTTTACGTGTGCATGGTGACATGTACAAGCTTACTCACGTAGATATCAAGCAAATATAAGTTAGTAGTTTAGAAGTGTTGAGCTATATGGGTTTTCTTCCCACGTCATTTGATAGGGTTTTACCATATGGTGTTTTGTTATTTTCTTGATTAGTTTATGAGTCAAGGTTGATGGAATCAAGCATGGGAAACACAAAAATGGAGGTTTCTTGAAATAAAGATTGAATCTTGAAGAGTTTCTTGAAGTTCTTGAAATCGCAAGTCCAACAAAAATCAACGAGAAACAAAGCGAGTAATATGGCGGGATTTTTGAAGGATTTTCGAAGTTTTGGGCAACGTTGTCAACAAGGATTTCCGTGTTGTTTGACTTGGTCAACCTTAATTTGTTATTCGGAAATATGGTGTCTAGATTTGATTCTCAAAATATCTAAGATTTAGA